>JAKVIS010000087.1:0-164806 GCA_033119425.1 Bufotes viridis
CAGCAGCGCTAATCTGACAATAAATTTCCTGTCTATATAGTTTGCTCTCTGTGTGTTGACCGCTCCAGGAGGACAAGATTTTTTTTATTTAGTTTTCAATGGTATCTAACTGCGGAAATAAAAAAGAAAGATATATTTTTTCCCCAATTTTAAAAAAGTGTTGAAAGTGTCCCTTTTTTATAGTGACACACTTAAAGGGGCTTTTCTGAGACCCCCCAAGTTACTTAAAGGTAAGGAATGTTATCAACAGAAAAGAAGCCTTATCTGCATGCTCTCCCACCGCTCCAACACCACAGTTCGGGTGCCCCACCTTACCGATATGCTCTCCCACCACAGTTCGGGTGCCCCACTTTACCGGTATGCTCTCCCACCACAGTTCTGGTGCACCACCTTAACGATATGCTCTCCCACCACAGTTCCGGTGCACCACCTTACCTGTATGCTCTCCAACCACAGTTCAGGTGCCCCACCTTACCGGTATGCTCTCCCACCACAGTTCCGGTGCTCCACCTTACCGGTATGCTCTCCCACCACAGTTCCGGTGCTCCACCTTACCGGTATGCTCTCCCACCACAGTTCCGGTGCTCCACCTTACCGGTATGCTCTCCCACCACAGTTCCGGTGCACCACCTTACCTGTATGCTCTCCAACCACAGTTTAGGTGCCCCACCTTACCGGTATGCTGTCCCACCACAGTTCCAGTGCCCCACCTTACCGGTATGCTCTCCCACCACAGTTCCGGTGCCCCAACTTACCGGTATGCTCTCCTACCACTCCAACACCACAGTTCTGGTGCCCCAAGCTGGTCCTTGTTTCAGGACTAACATATCGGACTACCCAGTATGATGACTGAGGTGATTGATTGGCTGAAGCGATCAGTTAAACTAGTAAGTAAACCCCTTTTGTTCTTTTAGGACACTCCCCGTCTTAACATAAATTTTCTGTAATTTCTCAGCAATATAGGAGGCAACAGAAGAATGTGGAGGTTGGCAATAATGAGGTTGTCACCATATGTTTACATTACTATTATGCAGCTGCTTATATCGTTTAAGGTAATCCTGCGGGGAAACAGGACCTACGTTTTTCTAACCTACCCAAAATTTCATAGATCCATACTGGCAAAACCTTGCTAATGGATGCAAGTTTAGGTCCAGAGGAGCAGTAGTATAAGCCACCAGATAGCCTTGGACAGGTGTGCCGCTGTGTCTGGAACAAAATAGCTATGTTTTTCTAATCCTACACAACACCTTGAAATTTTTTGAGAAAGTTTCCGTAAGATTCCATATGACTCCAAAAAAGAAATCTTTGTATCAACTCTGATGGCCACAGAGGTATACTATGTCCCTATAAACTTCTATGGGAGACTTTTTACCATAACATGGCAGTGTGCATGGGCCTTAAAGGGCATCTATCGGCAGATTTGTACCTATGACACTGGATGACCTGTTACATGTGCGCTTGGCAGCTGAAGGCGTCTGTGTTGGTCCCATGTTCATATGTGCCCGCATTGCTGAGAAAAATTATGTTTTAATATATGCAAATGAGCCTCTAGGAGCAACAGGGGCATTGCCGTAACACCTAGAGGCTCAGCTCTCTCTGCAACTGCTGCGCCCTCTCCACTTTGATTCATTGGGCCAGGAGTGATCACATTTACAGAGGGCGCAGCAGTTGCAGAGAGAGCAGAGCCTCTAGGCTCATTTGCATATATTAAAACCTCATTTTTCTCAGCACTGCGGACACATATGATCATGGGACCAACACAGACGTCTTCAGCTGCCAAGCGCACATGTAACAGGTCAGCCAGTGTCATAGGTACAAACCCGCTCACAGATGCCCTTTAAACAACATACTGTGTACTACCATACAGCTTAAAGGGGTATTTCCATCTTAATCACTGGGTATGCAACCTCTGGTTGACTTTCATTAGTTGTGTGACAAACATAGCACTACACTGTGTTATTTGCCTTGGTACAGACCGGATGTGCTCCTGAGTTTTCCTGTGCAGCTGCATAATGTAAATGCAGCTGAACAGGAAGACTGAGGAACACATCCGGTCTGGACCTCCGCAGAAGATCCTGCAGCCAGTCCAGAAGGTCAAGTGAGCGCAGCGGAGACGGCGAAATCAGTGGAAGGATCCTGTTTCCACAGGTTAGACGACAGAGATTTGAGTAAAGGCTCAGAGAACCCCTTTAACCTTGAGATAGTACTGGGCTCCATCTTCGACAGTCTGGACACAGATTGGTTCCATGTATGTTTTATAGGAAGGGAGAATACACTAAGAACTTGGGCGAAAGATTAAGTAGTTGCACTAGCAATGTGGCTGTCTTCATATAATGTGATTTCCCAGCCCCCTATATAGCCAGTACCGCCAAAGACGCGGAGGCCATAAATCCATATTTTTACAGTGCACTGTATGTCAGTACGGATTTGGCGCCCATATGGGATTATTGCTGGTGAGTAAATAATCAGCTCTGGTCTGATATTACAGAGTTAATCATACTCGGAGCACACCTACGATATCGTGTAATTTTATTTTACTGCGCCTTACATAAGCGTAATCACACAGACCGTGGCTGCCGCTCAGTCCGACCTCTCCCCTGCACCGTGAATGAATCAGTGTTTTGAAGCTAGCAGGGGGCAAAGTCCTGCGATCTGTGAGTAATTGGGACTTTGCAGGATACAATGAAGGTGTGGGAAGGGAAAATCTATTTCCAGTTAAAGCCATCCTGCCCTTCACTCTTCCAGGAAGCGGGAAATTTAGGGACAAGCGATTTGCAGATTTAATTAACACAATAGGCACATAGTGAAAGTGGAGACGCCGTGAGCTCCTTCTGCTTTTATACAACTCTCCTATGACTGACGCGTTCTGGAAGAATCCTTAATAAAGTCCGATCTGTGAAAAATGGGTCGGAATCTGTTTTATTGGTTCATAGATCACGCTCATTCCACATCATTGTCTGCTTGTTAAAGAGGATCGCTCCCCTCGACTAAAAAGTCAATTTAGTAACTACTTGCATTCGCCATGAAATAATTCTAGACCATATTTTCTTATAAATCCATGGTGTGCAATTCCTGTATTATTCCTTCTATAAGTTTACAAATAAATTGCCAGCACTCTGCTGTAAAGGTACAGAGGGGTGTTACCAGTATCAAATGTGTTTGACTGTCCAATCAGTGCCGCTGGTGTTAGACTGTGCAGGGACACACCCCTAACTAGTAACACCCATCTTTAACAGCACAACCAAATACCACAGGGCACAAAATACTTCCGGCCACGCTACAGTATGAAAATATATCATCGTCCAGAGGATGACATTCCAGTTGAATTCAGGAGGGCATCTACGGCCGCTGGCCGGGTGCATAAGTGCCCAATGCTCCTACATTAATTCATACTGAGAGCATCAGATCTTTATATACCTGGCTGGTAGCCATGAGGAGGGCTCAGGCGGCCCCCTGGGCATCGGCCCACCCTGAAATTTCCCTGTAAGGTCTATGTCCAGTCCAGCCATGGAGGAATGGCGCATCATTGAGCCATAAGATCAGATGATCCCGAATTGTTATTACACGGGGAATACAAGTAGTTACTAAAAAACAGACATGTCAGGAGAGGGGACAGGTCCTCCTTAAAGGGCGATTCTGGGAGTCAAATATTGTTGACCTGTCCCTAAGATAGGTCAACAATATCTGATCGGTGAGGTTCCGACACTACCACCGATCAGCTTACCAAACACAGCGCCGTTCATTGTATAGTGGCTGTGCCAGGTATTGCAGCCCAGGCCCATTAACTTGAATGGGGCTGACATGTGCCTAGGACGTATGATGATGTACGGTACTTGATGTCACATGAAGCAAATTATATAACCTGCCCAGTTCTTGTCCAATTTGAGGACAAGAATATGATTATTATTATTTTTTTTTACAGTAGATCCCATGAAAATTGCAGGGTGCACACGGACCGCAACTGTACTTTGCAGATCCGCAGAAACGGTCATGTACAGGGGGCCTAATGAAGAGCGTCACAGTCTCTTAAAACAGCTGATTGGCGGGAGTCCTGGGAGCCAGACCCCCAACAATTAGATAACAGTGACCTATCCGGAGAATAGGCCGATATTAAACTCCTGGAAAACCCCTTTAACTGCATTTACATGCAGCAATGAGCACCGCTTATGGCGACGAATGAGCGCTTGTCCCTATACAGCTTCAATGCTTGTCAGCAGCACATCCCGGATTGCATATGGCAATGTGCTGCTGAAATTATAATTTTTTTTGGTGCCATATGAAACATACAGTCACTTTACTAATGAACCGCAATCACCCGAAAGATACAGTCACCCCATAAAAAATGCCTTCAAGAAAAACTTGTTTCTGGGGGTTGTGAGCACTGGAGATACGCGAGATTAAGTAGTGGTCATGGCGTAGACATTTTTCTGGACCAATAGGAACCTGTTATTGGTATTTGAATGTCCTATTACAGACAGCCCTTTTAAAACGAAGCTGCTCATTGAACTGCTGTTGTTGCTCATTTTCCATGCAGTGGCCACTACAGGGCACATGCGGTATTACATGTCGCCATTTGAAATGAATAGCAGGCCAAGCCTACCAGGGTGAGAGCCACTGTCAGCAAATGTCTCTTCTTACTCAGATGAAGGTCCTTAATGAGGGACCCCCAAAAAAATTATGTCCATAATTATCAATATAGATTAATAGTTTGATCACATAGAGGGAGAAAGAGTCAGTAGACCCGTGGCACATGACACAGAAGACATTTGTCACAAATCAAGCACGGCTTTCCTTTATGTGACATGGGCTCTTTGTTGTGGGCCGAGTTTTATAAGAAGGAATGTGATTGTAGGGTACAAGCCGAGATAAACAAGAATCCACACACTTCTATTAAACTACTTCACCCGTTCGGCAAACATCGCCCTGTAAATGATTAACGTCCATTAAGAGAACAGCTCTGCTCACAAACAATGGGGCGGCCATTCTGAGAGCAAAGATAAATGAAAATGACTGAACTTCAAACCACTGGCACACAGTCCTGCCCTGGAAAGAAAAAAAGGGACTTTTTCTTCTGGGCGTTAACATGAAGGTATAATACATAATCCTTATAACCGCCAGACGGGATTGAGTTGACAAAGCATAAAACAGTCTACGGTAGGATGATGAAAACCCCGGAGTCATAGGAGTCAATGCGGTGACTCAGGTACTGCCATACAGTAACTGCCTGGGAGCAAACCGAGGGGAAAATTTCCTAAAGACGGGGGTGTACTTATGTTCCTGAGAAGCTCATCTGCCACATATGAACACATCAGTAATATAAATGGCACTTGACTCGTGGGGTACCTGTTACAGATTTTGCATTGGCCCCAAGAGTTTTAAAGGGGCATTCCAGCATCATTCCTGATTTTAGCTAGGGTCAGGACAGTGATGTAAAAAAAAAAAAAACACTTACCTTCCGGTACCCGATGTAAAAACTGTCATGTGGAGACACATCATTGCTGAAGCCAGTGGTTGGCTGCAGTGGCGCACATGACCCTGTATAAAGGTTTATATGCCAGGGACCACAAGGAGCTGAACCAGACCCTTGGTATTGTAATGAGGAGGAGGGGAGCACGTGAGTGCCTTGTTGACTTTAGGCCCAACACCATCCTGGTCCTGGCTAAAATGGGGGAAGAAGCTAGAAAACTAAGTCACATCTGGAAGCGGTAATGGATATTCTACAAAAATAAATCTTGATACCATTCACATAGGTCATGCCCTTAGGTTCCTTTTCACAATACCGCATGCTGGCTCCATTACAGGAGCAATTCATCTGGATTTTAGAAAATCCTAATATACTACATACAGGTCAAAGAGTGCAGAGCAGAAGGAGTGAACGAAGCCTCCCTTATCTGTTTTTTGAACAATGCAACAACAATACTCCATCAATACCCTGAGTGCTAATACTAGCTACCAACTTCCCAGACATACACAATACACACATGTGGCCCCGCCTACTTGTGTTGCCCCGCCTTCTGTCAATTTGTACCCGCCAACAATATTGGATTATTTAAAAAAAAAAAAAATTTCCAGGGCCACTTCAAGTTCCCAGTCTACCCCTGGATAAAATCATTACAAGTACGGAATTTGCCACAGTGACCTATAGATTTCAATTCCAAATCATTGCATTCAGTTTACATTCGGATGATGTCACAGGGATCGGTCAGTGTTGGACCTGTCAACCAATACAGGGTCTGACAATACGAAGTCCATGAAATTCAATAAAAAACAAGCTCATGTGAGGGCCCTTCGCTATCCGGAATTACTGATACTATACATTGTGAGTTCAATGATAACCGCTGCATTAATAGAATTAATAGTGGGCGCACACAGGCCCTGTAGAGCTTCAGGCTGGGCCCCCAAAATCATTGTCTCTCTTTAGCTTATGGACTGACGGTGATACAGACTGACCTATAGCCATATGAAGAATAACAGTAAAGATGGCCGGACACTTAGATAGCCTTTACCAGAATGCTCATTAGGCTGATAGCTAATCTCCCGATCCCCATCAATCATGTAGGCCCATCACACATTCAACAGGGAGAGGAGAATAAGCTGCTGCCAGACTCCTTTGGCAGTGGTGTATGAAAACCATCATGCCTGACCAGTCTTTCGGGAAAGACTGGAGACACACCCATACACATTAGATCAGTGTTTTTCAACCTTTTTTGTGTGAAGGCACACTTTTTTCATGGAAAAAAATCTCGAGGCACACCACCATTAGAAAATGTTAAAAACAATTAAACTCTGTGCCTATAAGCCCTATATTGACTATATAAACTTAATATAGTCAATATAGGGCTTATAGGCACAGAGTTTAAGTGATTCTCATCAAAGTGTCTTGACTAGGAATCACATCACATCTAGGATCCCCCACATCAATCATCAGCCCAAAGACCCCATGCCCAGACCTCAGATCAGCCCAAAGACCCCCATCAAACCCCCCACATGAATCATCAGCCCAAAGACCCCACCCCCCGGCTGCTCAGCGCAGGGCCCTCACTCAAGTCAGTGCTTTTCCCGCCACATCCCCCCCCTTCCCTCCGTTGGGCTGATCAGCTCAGGGGCAGGGCTCTCACTGCAGTCACTCATCTCTCAACCAATGTCCCTCATACACATTCCCCCCAATCACATTTGCCTGTAAAATTACAGCGCAGCAGGTGCATCCTGAGCTGAGTTTTTTTTTCCCGCCAGCTCATCTGAAAATGTAAAGTTCACAGCCCCCCTTCCCCTCCTCTCCTCTCCTCACCTCTCTCTCCTCCCCTCCCCTCCTCTCAGGACCGGGTGGTGCTGCACTTGGCCTGTGGAAGAACTCACCTGCTCCTGTCCTGGCTCTGTCTGACTCTCTGGATGACACTTAGCCCCGTCCTCCTTCACTTCTCCGGCTCTGCTCCACCTCCTAGGACTCTGCTGTCGCGCGGGGCGGCTGTTCCGAAATCCCGCGAGACCAGCTGCTACCTCAAGATTACTCCTACCACTGTGCCCGGGCCCTGCAGCGCTGATCAGAGCGGCTCTCATAGACACGGCGACACGGCACACCGGACAAGATCCCGCGGCACACTAGTGTGCCGCGGCACAGTGGTTGACAAACGCTGCATTAGATGGTCATCCGGTCACAAAAAAACTGGCAGGTGCATGGCCATCTTAAAAGGCTATTCTCCGATAAAATTTATAAATATGATTCAGCTAAAAGGCTGTCATCCCATTTTGTTACACACCAAACTTCTCTGCACAGAGCCCTGTTGGCCTGGCATTTGGAAAGCATGTCTTTTTAGCAACTGGTGGGTTGGTATGCATTAGGGTACTTTCACACTTGCGTTGGTGCGGATCCGTCTGTTTATTTGCACAGACGGATCCGCACCTATAATGCAAACCTCTTCAGACGGACACCAAAATGCTGCATGCTGCGTTTTGGTGTCCACCTCCAAAACAGAATAGAAGCGGAACGGAGTCTAACTGATGCATTCTGAACGGATCCTTATCCATTCAGAATGCATCGGGGTTGAACTGATCCGTTTTGGACCGTTTGTGAGAGCCCTGAAACGGATTTTACAAACGGAATCCAAAACGCTAGTGTGAAAGTACCCTGATCGTACCTTTTCACTGTATAAAATAGCACAGTAGACTATGCTACTCCATACAGAGGTATAATGTGCCTAGGGCACCCCAACTCTTCCGACTATGCTACTCCACACAGAAGTATAATGTGTATGGGGGTCTCCAGAATGTCCCCTGACTATGCTACTCCACACAGAGGTATAATGTGTATGGGGGTCTCCAGAATGTCCCCTGACTATGCTACTCCATACAAAGGTATAATGTGCCTAGGACATCCCAACTCTTCCGACTATGCTACTCCATACAGAGGTATAATGTGCCTAGGACATCCCAACTCCTCCGAATATGCTACTCCATACAGAGGTATAATGTGTATGGGGGTCTCCAGAATTTCCCCTGACTATGCTATTCCATACAGAGGTATAATGTGTATGGGGGTCTCCATAACCTCCCCTGACTATGCTACTCCATACGGACTCTATAATAACAGGGAATGTTCCACAGGATTGGCGCATAGCAAATGTGGTGCCAATATGCAAAAAGGGTCCAAAAACAGAGCCCGGAAATTATAGGCCGGTAAGTTTAACATCTGTTGTGGGTAAACTGTTTGAAGGGTTTCTAAGAGATGCTATTTTGGAGTATCTCAATGAAAATAAGCAAATAACGCCATATCAGCATGGCTTCATGAGGGATCGGTCATGCCAAACGAATTTAATCAGCTTCTATGAGGAGGTAAGTTCTAGACTTGACAGCGGCGAATCAATGGATGTCGTATATCTGGACTTCTCCAAAGCATTTGACACCGTACCTCATAAAAGGTTAGTATATAAAATGAGGATGCTCGGACTGGGAGAAAATGTCTGTATGTGGGTAAGTAGCTGGCTCAGTGATAGAAAACACAGGGTGGTTATTAACGGTACACACTCAGATTGGGTCACTGTCACTAGTGGGGTACCTCAGGGGTCAGTATTGGGCCCTATTCTCTTCAATATATTTATTAATGATCTTGTAGAAGGCCTGCATAGTAAAATATCTATTTTTGCAGATGACACTAAACAGTGTAAAGTAATTAACACTGAAGAGGACAGTTTTCTGCTACAGAGGGATCTGGATAGATTGGAGGCTTGGGCAAAAAAATGGCAGATGAGGTTTAACACTGACAAATGTAAAGTTATGCACATGGGAAGGAATAATGCAAGTCACCCGTACATATTAAATGGTAAAACACTGGGTAACACTGACATGGAAAAGGATCTAGGAATTTTAATAAACAGCAAATTAAGCTGCAAAAACCAGTGTCAGGCAGCTACTGCCAAGGCCAATAAGATAATGGGTTGCATCAAAAGGGGCATAGACGCCCGTGATGAGAACATAGTCCTACCACTTTACAAATCACTAGTCAGACCACACATGGAGGACTGTGTACAGTTCTGGGCTCCTGTGAACAAGACAGACATAGCAGAGCTGGAGAGGGTTCAGAGGAGGGCAACTAAAGTAATAACTGGAATGGGGCAACTACAGTACCCCGAAAGGGTATCAAAATTAGGGTTATTCACTTTAGAAAACAGACGACTGAGGGGAGATCTAATAACTATGTATAAATATATCAGGGGTCAGTACAGAGATCTGTCCCATCATCTATTTATCCCCAGGAATGTGACTGTGATGAGGGGACATCCTCTGCGTCTGGAGGAAAGAAGATTTCTACACAAACATAGAAAAGGATTCTTCACGGTAAGAGCAGTGAGACTATGGAACTCTCTGCCTGAGGAGGTGGTAATGGTAAGTACAATAAAGGAATTCAAGAGGGGCCTGGATGTATTTCTGGAGTGTAATAATATTACAGGTTATAGCTACTAGAGAGGGGTCGTTAATCCAGGGAGTTATTCTGATTGCCTGATTGGAGTTGGGAAGGAATTTTTTTCCCCTTAAGTGAGGAAAATTGGCTTCTGCCTCACAGGGGTTTTTTGCCTTCCTCTGGATCAACTTGTAGGAAACAGGCTGCTGGATGGACAAATGTCTTTTTTCGGTCTTATATACTATGTTACTATGTTATACAGAGGTATAATGTGTATGGGGGTCTCCATAACCTCCCCTGACTATGCTACTCCATACAGAGGTATAATTTGTGTGGGGGTCTCCAGAATGTCCCCCGACTATGCTATTTCATACAAAGGTATAATGTGCATGAAAGTGCTTAACGGAACTGTGGTGAGACCAGTGGCCTCCTCAAACAGCTGATAGGTGGGCATGCTGGGAGTCCAGTCCCCCTTCAACCTGCAGGCTTCCATCTCAGTGCATAAAACGCGCAATAAATCCCACCCTTGTACGTCTCTCTCCCTTTAGCATATTTTGCACGCAGAAACTGCATTAGGGTACTTTCACACCTGCGTTGCTGGATTCCGGCAGGCAGTTCCGTCGCCGGAACTGCCTGTCGGATGCGTCAATCTGAATGCAAACGGATACCATTTGTAGATGGATCCGGATGCGGATCCGTCTCACAAATGCATTGCAATACCAGATTCGTCTCTCCGGTTGTCATCCAGAAAAACGGATCCGGTATTTATCTTTTTCACATTTTTAAAGGTCTGCGTATGCACAGACCAGAAGACCAGATCAGTCAATACGGTCATTTTAATGCCGGATCCGGCACTAATACATTTCAATGGAGATTAATGCCGGCAAGTGTTCCGGAATTTTGGACGGAGAAAATCCTGCAGTATAAAGCGGTATTTTCTCCGGCCAAAAAACGTAAGAGGGACTGAACTGATGCATCCTGGACGGAATGCTCTCCATTCAGAATGCATTAGGATTAAACTGATCAGTTTTTTCCGGTATTGAGCCCCCAGGACGGAACTCAATACCAGAAAAGAATAACGCTAGTGTTAAAGTACCCTTACTTATTCCATAGCTGTCTAATATTTTTTCACAAGTGGGAAGAACCACATACAAGTCTGTGTAACCAAGAGAGGCAGTCTGCAGTATAGAACTGCCTGTGACCATGCTTCATATATAAGATTCAATGATAGTCACCCCAGACAGAAAGACAAATGGTTTATGTCAACCTGAAGTAACAGCCTGCGGAATAAACTGTGGTGGGGGATGAGGGGCAATTCAAGAAGTGAAATAAACTGATTCTGTAAAGGTATGTGATGCTATTTAGACTATATGTATGTGAATAAGAGCATTCCATGGTTTTACACTTCTCCTATTTGATCCAAATCATCACACACACGATTTTTTAATTTTTTTCCCCCCTCTGAAGTTAAATTTACTTTATTTTTCTAAACCTGATCCTATCTGTTTAAAATCAATCATTGCATGGTTTAATAGCAACATGTCAATCACCAGCAAAACCCCCCCAGGAGAGGAAACAAATGTTATTGAAAAAAGTGTAGAAAGAGGGTTTTAAAAGAGACGCACTGGTAAACTACAGATATAGAGCAGAGAAATAAAAACAAACAATGTGGTGTATTATAAAGGGCTCTGGCGTATGTATTAACGTGAAATGATCTTGAGTACAAGATTTTTAATCATAACTCTTATCTACTGCTTAAAAATAGCATCTACAATGTAAAGAACAGAATAGCAGTGTAAATAATATTTCCAATAACACAGTAGATGTGAAAAAAATTAAAATACACTGCGCAGGACTGGTTTTAGGGAGTGGCAAATTAGGGAATTGCTCAAGGACTTGAGAGTGCAGCATGCATATCTATAAGTCCCAGGACTACCTGTGACTAACACTGACCCCTTCACTACCTAGACCACCAGGGTCTTTACAATAAAACGTCTGCACAATCTGTATTATTTATTTGCTTCCTAAAAGCAAAATTAATCAATTTTCTAAATACTCTTCATTAAAAATGCACTACAATTTTGCTTGTGCATAGTATGTGCAGGTAGTGGCACTGTTGAACATGACCTAAATCCATAACGTCTCTGTTCCTGGCTCTGTCAGCTCTCCCCCTCCCTCAGTTTTGGTGATAAGGTAGCAGCAGGGTGAAAAGGAGGGAAAGCATCCAAGGATGGCCGCTAACACAGGCTGTAGATAGTAAGTGAAGCACACACAAGGCGGTCACTCATAAGCTGCTGAAGAAAAAGCAGTCCAGGAATGAAGCTGTGCTGATACATGAGAGCTGGCGAAGGCAGCAGCATCCTGGACCCACAGACCCATGCTGGGTTTTATTTCGAGAAACACATTCACATAAGAAAAATCTGAAACTAGGTGCAGGTTGTAAACTTATTATCAGGGGATCTGAAACATGAATAAATGAAAGAAAAGGGCAGACTGAAACAATGCAACTTTTTTACTGAAGGTAACCACTAAAAATGATGTTATATGTACATGACAAGCGTTAGGCCTACTTAAAAGGGTTAACAGAATTTGTAATACTGATGCCCTATCTTCAGGATAGGCCATCAGTATTTGATCGGTCAAGGTCTGACTCCCAACATCGGCTCCAATCAGCTGTTGGAAGATACTGCAGTAGTCCAGTGAGCACCACAACCACTTTGCAGCTTATCAAGCACAGCGCTGTCCATTGGATAGCGGCTGTGCTTGGTATAGCAGCTCAGCCCCATACACTTGAATAGAAGTGAGTTGGACCTAGGGCATGTGACCAATAAACGTGATGTCACTGGCCTAAAAAAAGGTCACAGCTAATCGGTGGGGGGGGGCAGGCATTGGACCCCCACTGATCAGATACTGATGACCTATCCTGAGGATAGGTCATCAGTATTAAACACTCAGACAACCCCTTAAACTTGTTGCCTAGTGTTCATTTTGGATAAAACTCCCCCCAGCCACTGTATATAAAGGCTCTGAATACCTAACTAAAAAACACTGACACTCTTGATAATGGATGCCAGTAATCCTACAACAGGGTTAAAAGCACTACCAGCCAAGAATGTTCAGTCTCTATATGTTTGCACTCACTCAAGTGTAAAAGCCTACTAATCTATACAATGAATATGTGTCATACTTGGCCCAGAACACTGGAAATATTGCCTTCTAAAACTGCATATCAAATACTACTCTCTTTTATATACACATAACAACTGAAAGGTGGCATGAAGCAGGATGTGCTCAACCCAAAAATGCAGTTGTGCATATATATACAGGGGAGCAGATCCTGCACTTGGTATTGCCCATACGGCACAGGTAGGTGAGTGTTAGGTCCCGGGCTACTTGAGAAACCTTGGCGTGGTGCTCGGACTTAAGACATGTCCTCCACTGCAGGACATGTTGACTAATCTCTCAATTTTAACATCAGTTTGAGGGCTTAGTAAGACCACAGTGTGCACCTGTTTTGTCATATGTTATTACTACTCTCTTTTAAGCTACTGTTCTACCATTAAGTCCAAAAAAAGCAACCAGCACCAAACTGGTCATGTTAGATCCTTTATTTCGCATAGGGTCCCCAGATTCTAAGATTGTTGTTATATGGAAGCTCAAAGGAGCAGGGAGGAGACCTAAATGGAGTCTGTCACCAGCAAATTCACTGATAAACTAACCACAATGCCCTGTAAGGCTAGCCCAGTTAAATATATTGATAGCTATCACTTAAAAATCCTGCTTCCTCTGACAGTCCCCCTCTCTTTGCTCCTCCTGCTTCCTCTGACAGTCCCCCTCTCTTTGCTCCTCCTGCTTCCTCTGACAGTCCCTCCCTCTTTGCTCCTCCTGCTTCCTCTGCCAGTCCCTCCCTCTTTGCTCCTCCTGCTTCCTCTGCCAGTCCCCTCTCTTTGCTCCTCCTGCTTCCTCTGACAGCCCCACCCTCTTTGCTCCTCCTGCTTCCTCTGCCAGTCCCTCCCTCTTTGCTCCTCCTGCTTCCTCTGACAGCCCCACCCTCTTTGCTCCTCCTGCTTCCTCTGCCAGTCCTTCCCTCTTTGTTCCTCCTGCTTCATCTGACAGCCCCCCATCTTTGCCTCTCCTGCTTCCTGATAGTCCCCCCAGAATGAAGCAAAGGATCACAAAGTGAAAAGTATTATTACATTCAGCTGAGCTAGTCCTACAAGGCATGGTGCATGGACTATTAGTTACTTTCTTGGTGACAAGCTACTGTTAACAGATTAATCTATCACTTTCCATATGGTGTCCAATTATTGCTAAAAGTAGTCATAGTAAGGCTACTTTCACATTGGTGTTAGGCTTTTCCATCAGGGGGTGATCATGCTTGGACAAAATGCTCCAGCCAACTTTCTTCACTCTCTATAGGGTGCAAGTATCTCAATGGGTTTTAAACAGCAACAGTAAGGGCTCCTGCCAACAACCATGGCTCCTATATGGCTCTATAGAGCCCTAATATAGCAACCGGATAAATCTATGGGTCCATAAATAGCTCTATATGCCTCTGATTTTGCATTAAGGCATGCAGCGGTTTTATTCTCTAGTTCAGAAAAGAGAAAGAAGAATCAGGCAGTGTCTTATTGGATGGCAAATTATGGAGAACACCTCCATAGGGTGGTAGAGGACAAATGCACCACATATCTACAAGCTCCACAGCACAGTACTTTGTGAGCCCCTCTCCAGGGATTTGCAAAAGGGCTCACTCTCTTCTCTGTGTAGACCCTGGTGTAGTATAGGAGGACACTGGAGCACTCGGAGGAAACCCACACAAACATAGGGAGATCACACAACCTCCATGTAGATGTTGCCCTTGGTCGGATTCAAACCCAGGAGGACCCAAGACAACAGTGCCAACCCCTGAGCCATCAGTGCTGCCCACAAGTACAGCATACAGAAAGGTCATAGGTATGAACCCGGCCAGTGCAACTTGACCTATCCTCTCTTATTGGGTACTTTGGGTCCATCTAATTTGGAAACTATTTGACCTTTATGAAATTTCTGCAATCCTCTCTGCAACAGGCGCTGCCTTGCCTTACATGCTGAAGATACCGAGTAATATTTTGAGGACAGTGTGGGATGTCATGCGGATTTAGCAGTTAATGCCCGTACTTTATGATGGCCTTTTGGATACGCCATACCCATAAAGCCTGCAGAGCTCGCGGTTTGCCTGGGGCACTTTAGAAGGACATATTTCCTTTTTAATCATTTTGAAACATGAATCCCGGTAGTCACGACTGGCTCTGTGATATTTTTTTTATTTTTTTGATCGGTTACAGTATATTTAGTTAGGACGGTCAGAGGCGTGGAGCTCTTCAGAAGGAAATGTTTTCGCAGCCTCCTCTTGCTTCCCTTGGACGTGGTTGTCTTTGCAGGAGAGAGTGCCTTTTGTAAACCATTAGCTTTTAGCTTTTGTTGTCGAGCGCCGGGTTTGTTTAGAAGGGGAAGGAAAGTGTTTTGCTTCGTCGTTCTCCTGAATGCACCCTGGCCGGGAATGTTGATTGGGTTGAGACCATTTCTCTCCCGGCCTAAGTGGAATTTTCCACCGAGTGGGAGCAGCGCTGAGGTTGCTCTGACCGTGATGCAATCAGGCTAATGATACGAGTAGGATTTAATGCTGCAAGGACACACGTCCATCTGTTCCTCCTCTAACCAAGACGCTTGACTTTCTAACAACTTTTACACGATGAAATAACCTGGGCTAATTTAATTGCAGATTTCACTGCCCCCTCAGCCTCGGCCTACGAGAGCGGTTTTAATTGGAGATTAATTTTAAAAAGGCGAATATGCGGAAAGTTATCTTCGTAAAAATCCTAAGTCTTGACCATCCATGGTGCCTGTGCCAGAAATACCATCTC
The DNA here is from genome assembly GCA_033119425.1 of Bufotes viridis. Taxonomy (NCBI): domain Eukaryota; kingdom Metazoa; phylum Chordata; class Amphibia; order Anura; family Bufonidae; genus Bufotes; species Bufotes viridis. The sequence continues at coordinate 15,802 of JAKVIS010000087.1, forward strand.
TTGATAATATTCACCCTCTTACGGCAGCCATACATTAAAATGATAAGCAAGGGTTCACGATGAGGCAAAAACAGCAAGCAGTTCTGGAAAGTCCTTGCATCAGCCATTTACCTCCCCTTCTGACAAGATTGCTCAATTTACATAAATGTAGATTGCAATAGACAGATTTTGTTTTTATACATGGAGGGGGGGGGGGGAGTATCATGAGGGGAATATTTGAGGTCAGTGTTACTTCACACTGTGTTGGTGTAATTGGCGCTAGATGTATAAATCTTGAATGGTTTTTGATAAATTTGGCACATCTGTTGTTACTCCATTTGTTACGCCGCCTCGTCGCTGGATAAAGGCTCATTCACATGTCACACGAATTGTGACCGGATCTGTTCAGAAAAAAAACTAATAGTTTAGCATACAAGTGCAGTCAGTTTTGTCTATGATTGCATTCAGTGTGTTTATTTCACGCGGATGCTATCAGTTTTGATGCATTTTTCATGCATGTGAAAAAAAACTGAAGAATTACAAACAATATCTCCTGGCAAGCATCGGTGAAAAATGCGCTTTTTACAGAAGTCCCATTCACTTCTCCATTCACTTCTATGGGGCCAGGGCTGCGTGAAAAAAGCAGAATATAGAACATGCTGTGATTTTCAATGAACGCAGAAATGATGCGTGTAAAACATCGCTCATGTACAAAGACCCATTGAAATTAATGCGTCAGGATTCACTTCACGCATTGCAAACGTACAAAATACTTGCTTGTGTAAAAGAGGCCTAAGAGTGCATTATTTTTTTGCCATTGATAATTCTGGCATACACCTAGGATTACACACATTAGGATAATCAACCAGGCGCACTTTTCCACGTAAGAGCGGTCTGCAAAAAACATGGATGACGTCCGTGTGCATTGCATATTAAGCGAAACGGAACAGCTGGCCCCTAATACAACAGTCTTATCCATTGAAATGAACGGTTCTGCATACGGGCGGCGGAAAGGAAATGCTTTCAGTGCCTCACTCAACAAGGGGGCTTAGTGCTGTTTAGCGAATTTAGGCATATTACTAAGCAGAGGAAAATAAACTAACCAGGATTCCCTCAGTAACGGCGAGTGAAGAGGGAAGAGCCCAGGACTGAATCCCCGCTCGCCCAGCGGGCGCAGGAAATGTGGCGTATGGAAGACCGAAAATGTAATCGGCCACGTTGGAAAATTTGGACAGTTGTCAGCCAAAAATGCAGGTTTATGGCACGAACAGCCAAATTCAGGAAACCATTTGTCATCGTGCTCCGGGTCTTGAGAGTCATTTTTTTTAAAACCGACTCCCTGGTTGGCCAGTCTAATCTGGCATGTTGTTGGAGGGATCACTTGCACGAACGATCCCTCGGAGGACGATCATTGTCTCAAGTGTGTGGCAAAGCTTTAGCAATGAATCTGACCACAGATCTCTATTCTGTTTATGGTTGCCCCTGTAAGATGCCGACCATAGATCCTGCAACTGCCTGGCTTCTCATCTAGTGAACACCCATTTCATCACATTGTCCGTTTCCCAGACCTTGTTTAAGCCCATAGTGAAGGCTGAGCATGCTCGGTAAAATAAATTAGACTCAAGATTGTCGGCAAACACGGATTCTGCAGATTCTGACTACACCATTTTAATCTGTGGCACTGGATTCTGCACACGGCACTGCGATTGTTTGCAAGGAGTAGGATCAGAGGAGCTGAAATGTATGAAAATTAGGATTTAGGAAGTTAATTGGAACAATCCCTTTAAAAACATGACAAGTCATAGAAATTCAGCACAATAATAAATCAAAGTAATATAAAAAAAAAATCAGGTCATGATTAAAAAGCCATCAAACTACATTTGTATAATGCAACATTTCTCAAATCGATGGGTTTAAACAGTGCGAGTCCAGGATAGTCATCTAAACTCGGATAAAGAAAAATATATACAGGGGTTTTGGCCTCCTTCCATAAAGTGATAACACTTGGCAGATGTATTGACCACACAAAATCATCTGTTTTTCACTTATCTGCACATATTGAGAAAGTCTACAGAGCTCTGCTGCTTATCACTCCTGGCCCCGGCCTACAAAATATTCCCTAACACTGGTCTTTAAAATCCTTATACAAAGAACTACCCAACGGCACATGTATGTTAGACCCATTTCCATCCCTTGTGCGCTTATTTATCATAGCCCCCTATTGGTAGTCTAATTAATTCATTTTAGTTCTGGTGGAAGTCCGATATGACATCTAATTTGTGAGTCTGACATGGAGGTCTGATCTGAGGATTTGATGTGTGTGTGTGTGTGTGTGTGTGGGGGGGGGGGTCTGATCTTAGGATCTGATATGGGGGGGGTCTGATATGAGGATATGATATGAGGGGCTCTGATCTGAGGATATGATATGGGGGGTTTATGAGGATCTGATATGGGGGGTCTGATCTGAGGATTTGATATGTGGGGGTCTGATCTGAGGATTTGATATGGGGGGTATATGAGGATATGAGGGGCTCTGATCTGAGGATATGATATGGGGGGCTCTGATCTGAGGATATGATATTGGGGGTTTATGAGGATCTGATATGGGGGGGGGTCTGATCTGAGGATTTGATATGGGGGGACTGATCTGAGGATTTGATATGGGGGGGTCTGATCTGAGGTTTTGATATGGGGGGTTTATGAGGATCTGATATGGGGGGGGTCTCATCTGAGGATATGATATGGGGGCTCTGATCTTAGGATCTGATGTGGGGAGGGGGGGGGGGTCTGATTTGAGAATCTCAGGGACATAGTTATAGTAAAAGCAGCTGTTACGGGGCCCAAAATCAGAAGGGGCCAACCCAGTGACATGACATACAGTATATATGTGTAGGAAGCTGGCCTGGCCCGAGTGAGCGACCTTAACTAACCACCGGACTGAGGATTGGAAGAGAGAAGGGGCTGCGAAAAAGTTGCAAAGGAGAGAAGGGTCAGTTCATAAAATTGCTATGGGGCTCAGTCATTTCTAGTTACGCCACTGGAGGTTCTAATATGGAGATCTAAGGTCTGCTGAAAAATCTTTTTTTTCTGATTTTCCTCCTCTAAAACCTGGGTGCGTCTTAAAAATTGAAAAATAAATTAACGGGACTTTTATTACCGGGCAATTATTTCTAATCTACGTGCGTTGTTGCAGCTCAGCGGCAATGTGTTCAGGCACCGAAACAGTTAAATTCCTGTGACAAAAAGCAGAATTGTGTAAACCCAGACAAAATCTGCATTCTGGATAATTTCCTCAGAATATCAGGGTATATTTGAAGAGGGCAGCTGTGCTGCATGTCAAACACGGCATGCGGTTCACAGAAATTGCCGTAATTCCTCAACTTATGAAATCTGCAGCAATTTGCAGCAAAAACTGTGGCACTTTCTGAATAGATCTTCAGCAAGAGGCCACCGTTTTCATTTATTGACTCACAAAGTTTCAAATATTCCCATGCAGAGTTTTCAGCGGACCATCGTTAATATCAGCAGCTATTTTTGAGAGAAGATCCAACTTGCTTCCCATCTATAACCTCCACTTCCCCCGCCATGACTGGTAAAGGTCACACAAGATGGCATCTTTCTCAGCTGATCTCAGTAAGGGCTCATGCACACGACCGTTGCTGTTTTGCTGTTCGTTTTTCACAGATCCGTTGTTTCGCAGCTGAGGTTTTTTTTTTCTCTGATTTAAATCCTCATCTGTTCCGTTATTCCACAAAACATATCCGTATGGTTTCCGTATGCGATCCGTTTTTTGCGGATCGGAAACGGAAACAGTAACTTATTAATCACCAAACACATGAGCAATATGGGCTGGGCATAGCATTTCTACAGTATGGATCCGCAAAATACGGATGACATACGGATGTGTTCCGTGTTCTTTGCAGACCCATTGACTTGAATGGGGCATCGGACTGTGATTTCAGGACAATAATAGGACATGAACTACTTTTTTTGGGAACGCCCATGTGGACAATTGGAAACGGAATGCGCACGGAGTAACTTCCGTATTTTCTACAGCTGCATTGAAGTGAATGGTTCCGCATACGGGCCACACAAGAAACGGAACGGAAGCGGAAAGAAAATACGGTCGTGTGCATGAGCCCTAAGGGTTCGTTCACACGACCATATGGTTTTGAAGTCCGTAGTTAACAGATCTGTTTTAACGTTTTTGGTTTCAGTAGTGTTTCTGTTCCGTATGGTTTCCGTTTGGGACCCGTTTTTTGCAGATCGGAAACTGAAGCATATAATAATGTTTTAACAGTAAGTACATTGAAAAATTGGGCTGGGCATAACATTTTCAATAGATGCTTCCGTAAAAACAGAATGGATACGGAAGACATACGGATGCATTCCATATGCATGCCATTTTTTTTACAGCCCCATTGACTTGAATGGAGCCACGGAACGCGATTTGCGAGCAATAATGGGACATGACTCAAAATGTAGCGTAAAGGAAATACGGAAACAGAATTCCTACAGAGTACATTCCGTTCTTTTTGCGGACCCGTTGAAATGAATGGTTCCGTACACGGACGGTATACTGAACGCAAAAAAACAGCCCGTATACGGAACGCAAAAAACGTTCGTGTGAATGAGCCCTAAGACATGAGATTATTTTTGGATGATGTCCTCCAAATTGCTATAAAGAAGATAAAACCGTGTTCATGTATTAAAAGCACAGTGGAAGACCTTACTCACTAACATGACCAAGGGTCTACAGCCGCCTGGTTTACTCCATCCGCAGCAACCTGTGAGATGGTCCAGATGTTCGAAGAGACTAAAACCCCTCAGATGTATGTATGGGCACTGACCTGGATGCAAACTAAACGTTCTGATGCCACTTAGTATGTCCATCAATTAGTAATAGCCAAGAGCAACCACAAAAAATTGTCACTGTTTTTCTGGAGGACCCAGCACTTCCATGCGTTTCAATGAGTACCATGTAATGCTTTATTTCCCCTGTGGGGGTGCTGCAGTGAAACTGAACACTTACTACTGAGTTGCCTCTGCATTTTCATAGGATCCTTTTAACAAGACGAGATTTTAAAAAGTGGACAGATCCTTTTGGGTACCTGCACACATGTGGGTTACGTGCAGTTTTTCTGCGCAGATTCTTGGGCAGAAAAACCGGAGCATAATACAGTACCAGCATGAGGATAGGTCATCAATTCAATTACACCGGAATACCCTTTTAATAGAAAACCTCCCAATCACTTTCATGTTCCCGATTACGAAATTCAGAATTTATAGAGGGGTAGGTACCCAGCAGAGAGGTACCAGGTAATGTCTGGAGGACTTGTCAAACGTTACTCAGACTAAACTGGTGTAATACTTTTTTCTGCCCTTTGGTGGAGCTGTAGTGAAATTAAACACATATTGACAGGTTTCCCCAATGATTCCAATTTGTGAACAGCTGATTGATAAAAGCCCATCTATCAAGGTGTTGTCCAAAGTGGAGAGTTCCTTTAAAGGGGTTGTCTCACATCAGCAAATGGTATTCATCATGTAGAGAACGTTATTAAAAGGCACTTACTAATGTAATGTGATTGTCCATATTGCTTCCTTTGCTGGTGGGATTCATTTTTCCATCACATTATATAGTGCTCATATCCATGGTTACGACCACTGTGCAATCCACCAGCGGTGGTCGTGCTTGCACACTATAGGAAAAAGTGTCGGCCTCTCTGTTGGCCAGGACCGTGGGAGCACACATAGGCTGTTGCTTTTTCCTATAGTGTACAAGCATAGCCACGCTGATGGATTGCAGGGTGGTCGTAACCATGGAAACAAGCAGTGTGTAATGGGATGGAAAAATAAATCCAGCCAGCAAAGAAGACAATATGGACAATCACAATACATTAGTAAGTGCCTGGTATTAACTTTCTCTATATAATAAAATGCTATTTGCTTAAATGTCACAACCCCTTTAAATTCTTTACGAAGACACTTTAAAGGGTGAAACATCTGCTATAAAATTAAAACACAACTGACTTGTTCGAACTACAGTAAAAGCTCGACTGTCGCTTTCCTGCTGATCACTGCGGTCTTCCGAGCAATAGGTCATGGGGAAAGTGAACCTGCTGGGGTAACCTTGTAACCGTGCGTTATCTCTAAGTACTGATTTGCTTGTAAAAGCCGATTACCCAGAGCTGTGATTACAGGTGACCCACGAGGTATATCGGTCATGTGATGGGTGCGTCTCAGGTCTGCCAGCTAATAAGCCCTCATTCAATGGGTATCATGGCAGAAGCCTCGGCAAGATCGGGCAGGATATACTTTTGTTCCAAGCGAAGAAAAAAGAATACACGTCAGTGACTGTCTCCCATTGAAAATAAAGAGAGACAGATTTGGGGCGTGTATTTTCTTGATCAGTCTGATGCAGTTTCTGCGACGGAATCAGCATTAAAAAAAACTCAATGTGAACAATACCCTACATACAAACCCAAACCTGGTGTAGTGAAAAAATAAATAACAAAATCAGTACATAACACGGGGTGCGGGATTGAACTCCACCGCAGCATGTAAATTTTAGATAGCACATCTCTGATGCACATTTCAACCTTTGCAATGCAATGTATGTCTTTGCAAATCCAAAGACATTCTGATAGGGAACTTAGATTGTGAGCCCCATTGAGGATGTCTGTAAAGCGCTGCAGAATATAGTAGCGCTATATAAATGCATAAAATAACTAAATCAAAATAAAAAAATCTACAGCATTTGCATTGATTTTGCTGCAGGAGAATATCCGTGGTAGACCAGACATGTGTGCCTGTACCCTAAGGGAAGGCCAACATTACGAATTTGTGATGCATGAACAATACCGCTTATACAAGATGGCCAAAACTGCAGCACGGTGCTAGTTCCATGTGAGTAGGGTTGTCACGATACTCGATACCGCGCGAAAAAAATAAAACACCAAAAAAGCTGCATGTATTCCGCATTTTATAGAACGTCCAGCCCATAATCGAACAGTCCTATCCTATTTTGTGGGGGGACAAGGTCACTAAAAAAAATGGTGAATCGCACAGTTTTTATTTATTTTTTCTGTTACGGCGTTCATCGCATAGGAGATTATTTTAATACTTTAATAGTTTGGACTTAAGACGTGGCGATATATGCAATATGTTTATTTATTTATTGTTTATATATTTTATATGTAAAATTGGGAAAGGCGGTGATTTATACTTAGTTATTAAATAAAAAGTAAAAAAAAAATATTATTTCCCCCTAAGGGGCTAGAACCTGGGATCTTTCAATCCCTAGTCCTATTCCTCTCAATAGAGATCAATTAGGTTGAATAGGACTTCACACTCTCCCGGCTGCCCTGTGCATAGTACACACAGCAGCAGGGAACTTACCATGGCAGCCAGGGCTTCAGTAGCGTCCTGGCTGCCATGGTAACCGATCGCAGCCCCGGGATTACACTGCTGGGGCTCCGATCAGAACTGCCACTGCACCACTAATGAAGGGGGGGGGGGACCCTGTGGCCACTGTCACCAATGATTATAATACTCTAGTGGGGGGTGGGTGCGGCACCTGAGGGGTTAACTGCCACTGATCGCAGCTCCATGACATAGAGGTCGGGTGCCGGCTATGTGATTCTGCGACCAGCACCCGCCTCCTGTATCTGTATTAAACGTTAATGACAGCAGCACGTGCCATGTTCTCTCATACTAGGCTGTGCAGTAGCACAGCCTAGAATCGGTAAAAGGCAAATTCCGGTATCCAATCGATATCGGTACAAAAGTATCGATTGGGTATCAATAATTTGATACCCTATACAACCCCACATGTGCGCATATGGGCGGCGTTGCTAAGCGAGTATATGGGTCAGGCTTGTAAACAGGCAAAATGAACAGTAACTAGTGAAAAGAAAGGCAAAGCAGCACAGGCAAGTTGACGTAAGAGACGATAACCGAGTCTATTCAGTGAGTGCCACCGGTGAGTAGCCATCCAAACTGGTACACTTAGATCCCACTCATAATTAGCATTTAATGAATACCAATGCCTCCATTTGATGTGGTGTAATATGGGCACCAAACACAGTGATCCCCAGCAGTAACCTTTATTATTTAACTACACTTTCCTCTTGTAGTAAGGTCTTTTCATTAACAGCTGACCCGCAGGGGTCAAGAGACATCAGTGCGGAGCACAGATGGGTCAGGCAAAACCGTGTAAAATCCAAAAACAGGCCAATGGTCAGGGCAGACAGCATGGGTTCAAAACCAGGAATCAGGCAAAAGTCAGATCATGCAGCAGAGGGTCAAATCCAGCAGTCAGGCAGGATTTATGCATGAGTAATCAGATAGTATAACAGCACACATTTGCAGGGCTTAGCAACACAGGTAAACTATTGCTCAGGCACTTTCCCACAGGAGAAATTACCTAAAAAATCATGGGGTGGACAGCCACAGGCTAGGGAAGATTAAGGTGCGCATGTGCTGGCCAGTAAAGAGCTGGAGGGAGCTGCAGGAAAGAAGCAGGCCTAAGTGGAGTGGATGAAGCAGAGCTACTCTGGTGGCCTTTCTCACCAAGAAGGAGCAGAGATACCAGTTGGCAAAGGCCGCTGAGGACACAAAACAGGAGGGCCGGTGAGCGTTACAGTGGCCATGCCTGCCAGCAGAAGGGAGATGTCAGTGGGCACAGGGTTACTATTGCCCATTTTATTTCCCCTGATGATTGCTTCCTGGACAAAACAAGCTATTATAATGAATAAAAATTATTAGGGAACTTATTTTTGATAAAGTTTTATAAAGTATTTTAATTTTCTTAATTCACGGAGAACCCCTTTAAGCTGTTTTTATTTTATAATCATACCATTTTTTCATTTTATTTCCTGAACATGATTATGGGGGCGGCCATCTTGCCCGAGATTAAAAACATTTAGAGGAATGCTTTCTAGATATGCTCTTTGACCTGTGCAGAGGTCATTGTACAGGGAGGGGGAGTAGATAAGCTGTGACATCACCGACCTACTGTGAATGGTGGATACTGTGTTACCTATATCTGTCACTGTAATTCTTCCTGTGATTATAAATAGATGACTGCTAATAAGTGATCTGAACAGAACCGGACGTTTCAACATATTATTAGAGTCCGTGTCCACTGTGAAAACTGCAGGAATTTAAGATTTTTTTTAATCACCCAAAATTAGAAAAAAAAAAAATTAAAACATAGGTCATTTTCAGATAACAAGTTGTTTAAAGTAGAAATAGTTTTTATATACAACAATTCTAGACTGAGAGATAGATAGATAGATAGATAGATAGATAGATAGATAGATAGATAGATAGATAGATAGATAGAGAGATAGATAGAGAGATAGAGAGATAGATAGATAGATAGATAGAGTAATTCTGTGTTTGGCTACCTCTTCAGACATATCTGAAAGTATAACAGGGCACGCCTCCTTTCTTATTTATGATGGCAGTGGTTAAAGAGGGGAGTAGCATGGTGTCAACACCAGATCAAAGGATATAAAAGGAAAACAAATCATTTATGCATCCCACTCTTTGTGCTGGGCAGCCAGCAGTCAGGAGGTTAATCTGTTGCAGCCCACCCTTCAGCTGGAACCCATCACATACTCATCTTGCCATGTTTATTGGTTTGTCAGTGTGTGGGTGTGCTGGGATCTCATTACATCTAAAACCTTACTTCTCCTAATTGCACCATAAACTGCCCTGAGCAATCAGCTTACAACGTGTACAAGCGCTGCACCTGCCAACAGGACCAAAAACAAATCTACAAACTATCTATCTATCTATCTCATATCTATCTATCTCATATCTATCTATCACCTATTATCTATCTCATATCTATCTATCTATCACCTATTATCTATCTCATATCTATCTATCTATCTATCTATCTATCTATCTCATATCTATCTATCTCATATCTATCTATCTCATATCTATCTATCTCATATCTATCTATCTCATATCTATCTATCTCATATCTATCTATCTCATATCTATCTATCTATCTATCTATCTCTCTCATATCTATCTATCTATCTATCTATCTATCTATCTATCTCATATCTATCTCATATCTATCTCATATCTATCTATCTATCTCATATCTATCTATCTATCTCATATCTATCTATCTATCTATCTATCTATCCATCTATCTATCCATCTCATATCTATGGATCTATCAATCTCATATCTATGGATCGATCTATCTCATATCTATGGATCGATCTATGGCAGGCAGTAATATATTGTACAGCTATAGCCAGTGTGTTCTTCTCTTCCCCCAGAAGTATGGAAAGTCTCTCTTCTTCCTCCATCGAGGTGAGGTCTGGGCAGTCAGATCTGTCAGTCTCTGGGGTTGGGGAGTTTCTCCAGATATGTATACATTTATCCCCTATCTTTCTCTATCTCTCTCTCTATATCTCTATCATGTATCTATCTCATATCTATCTATCTATCATGTATCTATCTCATATCTATCTATCTATCATGTATCTATCTCATATCTATCTATCTATCTATCTATCATGTATCTATCTCATATCTATCTATCTATCTATCATGTATCTATCTCATATCTATCTATCTATCTATCATGTATCTATCTCATATCTATCTATCTATCTATCATGTATCTATCTCATATCTATCTATCTATCTATCTATCTATATATATATCTCATCTCTCTCTCTCCCTCTCAGCCCCCCACCCTCTCTCATATGTATCCCCCTCCCAACTGTATGCAATTGAAATGCATCCACTGCCCATAGGTTCCTATGTTTATAATGCCCAGTCAGATACACTTTCACACTTTATTGGCACTCATCATGTTAATGGACCACAAGAATGCATTTGATGTATACACTGGAAGCATTCTCGAAGCTTACGTCAAATGCAAAGCAAAAATGATATGTGAATCAAGCGGTTATCCCATGATTAATGTAAACAATGAAAATTCAATATCATATGGTAGATGACAAAGCTAGAACCAGCCCTGCACCTAAGATGTATCCAGAGATCTCCCCATTCATTGCTCCAATCGTCACGCTAGATTTATTTCAGACTGGCAGCTCAGAGGGCATATTCTTTCTCAGGGGGCATGTCCTTTCTGCTGCTGTTCTCTCCCTGAAACAGCTTCTAACAGAAGATATGACTGGTAACAGTTGAAGATTTAAACTGAGCACGTGACTACCTCAGTGAGGTGGACGTAAAACTAAGGAAACGAACAAACAGCAGGTGGCGCCATACCGATACATTTTATTAAATAGATCTAGGCTATACTAAATTTTCAATGGGGCCATACTGATACATTGTATTGAATAGATCTGTGGTTATAATACATTTTTCATTACATGCATTTACAAAAGCATTCAGATTCAGATGAACAACCCCTTTAAGGCTGATCTGGCATCCATTAATCCAGTATGACTGATAACCAAGCGGAGAACTGATGTTTAGAGACAATGGGGGTCATTTACAAATAGAGCAGTACAAAAGTAGTAAATTATTGTACAAGTGGCAATTTGTGTAAAAATTCTTCAACTTTTAAGTGGGCAGAACTCAGCAGAAGGGGCGTTGCCAACTAGAAAAGTAGTTGAAATTACATCTAACGGTACTTTCACACTTGCGTTGGTGCGGATCTGTCTGTTTATTTGCACAGACGGATCCGCACCTATAATGCAACCGTTTGTATCCGTTTGCATTAGTTAAAAGAAAAATGACAAAGTCCAAAACAGATCCGTTTTGAATTACATTAAAAGTCAATGGGGAACGGATCCGTTTTCAAATGCACCATATTGTGTCGTTGAAAACGGATCCGTCCCCATTGACTTACATTGTAATTCAAAACTGATCCGTTAGGCTCCGGCTCTTCAGACGGACACCAAAATACAGCATGCTGCCTTTTGGTGTCCGCCTCCAGAAAGGAATGGAGGCGGAACGGAGCCGAACTGATGCATTCTGAACGGAGCCTTATCCATTCAGAATCCATTGGGGAAAAACTGATCCGTTTTGGATCGTTTGTGAGAGCCCTGAACGGATCCCACAAACGGAATCCAAAACGCTAGTGTGAAAGTACCCTAAAATGCAAGCTAACTCTGAGCTGGCATATGATTCAGTTTCTGGAGTACAGACAACACCAAATTTTCCCGCACCTCTTAAACAATTCGTAGCATCTTACGGCGCCAATGAATTAGGGTATTCCTCTCGTATAGTATCTCCTTTAGGCTTTTCTGCTGAAATATCTCTCTCCTTAACATCAGATATTATTACCTCATTATAAATGGAACGAAAGGAGCCATGCTGAGTGCAGAATAGGTGCCATCCATGGGAGACGGGTACAGCTTACTGAGGATGAGGAGCAAAAGGTACAAGCTGGGGTGAAGCTTCAGTTCCCCTGTATGACTGTAAGAAAAAGAATTGCACATTATCATCAAATGTAGTATAAGAGACAATTAAAAGAAAACCTGCTATGTACATACATTCCGCACATCATTTAGCACTTATCAGATAGCCTTGTCTTCTTCTCCAGATCCCCTATCTCACTGCCCTGCAGTGCCCCCGCAGGAAAAATAAAGTATTACACAGTTATTAAATAATAATAGGCTTTCCATGTGGACCTCCAGATCGAGACGCACTCTGACACATACATTCTGAACTAGGGACCGCCCTCTCCCCCCCGTCTATTAACTCAGAAGCCTCTAATAGGGGTTCAGGGCTGGTTTTCACTTTGTTAGGCTACATTCACACGACCGTATGAATGAGTCCGCATCCGTTCCACAATTTTGCGGAACGGGTGCGGACCCATTCATTTCTATGGGGCTGCCAAAGATGCAGACAGCACATCTGTCTGCACCCAAATATGCCTGGTTATACCCCAAGGCTTGTTAAAGTCAGATTTTGACTTTAGGGAGCCACTCCCACTAGGTTCTCTTTCTTTGGGGGGTACCTCTTTGCATATAATTTTCCTATGAAGAATTGCCAATAAGTCTCCATGCACAGCTGTTCTCCTTAAAGGGGTATTCCCATCTGAGACAATTGGGGCATATCTCTGTTTCGGGGTGCTTGCCCCTCATCAGTACGGAGTGGTATTCTGGCTGGCCAAGTGTAATGCCTTGGATGAATCTTAGGCAGAGTGCTAGATCTCCTTAAAGGGGTATTCCCATCCCAGACAATGGGGCCATATTGCTAGGATATGCCCCCATTGTCTGATAAGTGCGGGTCCCATTACTGAGACCCGTACCTATATCGGGAATGGACCGGGGAAAATGGAGGCTCGGGTTTCCCAGGGTACAGCCACCACCAAGCTCTCTCCCCATAGAAGTGAATATGAGCACACCGTGCTTGCGTGGCAACCGCTCCTATTCATTATTAAGGGGCTGACAGAAATAGCCAAGCTGGCTCAGCTCTTTTCGTCAGGCCCATAGAAATGAATGGACGGTAGCTGCACATGCGCGGTGCGCCTTCCCGGACTTTGTCGGCTGCCTTTACGAGATAACCTCTGGGACCTGCACCTATCAGAAAATGGGAGCATATCCTAGTGATATGCCCCCCATTGTCTGAGATGGTTATACGACTTTAAGGAGACCGAGCACTCAGCCTAAGATCCATCCAAGGCATCACACTCGGCCACCCAGAATACCACTCCATACTGACATGGGGCAAGCATCCCGAAACAGCGGTCTACGGATGGATATTTAGCCTAGTTATTTTCCCTCATGTCCCAAAACCTGATCGAAAGTTGGATCTTCGTTTGTTAATGCCCAGTGGACAGGATTATGCTAAAACATAATTATTAAAATTCTATCAAAATGCAGTCTCACCGCCGGTGGGACACTTCCCTCCATCTTTGGCATGGGACCACTGTCCTTCTTATGCCACAATAGCTCTGCGCTATCAAGGGGCATTCCTCCTATACTCTGTCTTTCACCAATTGTACGTCACCTGATGAGTCTCTGTTCTGGGATGAAACGCGGCACGTAGGGAATCTAGTGTGAGGGGGAGCGCAGATATAGACCCCAAACAGTGAAAGGTTCCGTATGGGGTCACCCCTGTCGGGGCGGGTGCTCTGTGTCAGTAGGCAGATATAATAATAGCCCCTTCCACCTAGATAGGTAGGGAATATACATAGGACCATACAGGAGACACTCCTCGCCACTACCGACACGAATAGCACCGGTGACGAGTGTCCAGTTCATCTGTTTACCTGCTGGACATATCTGGCACACACCTGTGATCCAAACGCCAAGATTCGGTAAGATCCATCCATATTTTTCCAGTTCTCTGTAAACCAGGTATTGGTGCCAGCAAGTGGTTTTACCCTTGATGTTTTTTGTGAGCATACTTATGCTCGGAGTTGTGTTGTGTGTTATCTGAGATCTCACTGCATTTTGACAGAATTTAAATAATTATTGAAGTAAAAGTAATGTTTTAGCATAATCCTGTCCACTGGGCATTTACAAGGGAGGTGTAGCTTTATACTTCTGTACGCGATCTACTGCGTGTATGGAAGTTCTTTATGATTTATAAAGTTGGATCTTCCACAAGGTGACGCTAGCAAGATGCTTCTCTTTCCTTGGGAGGTACCTCTTTGCATATTAAAGAAAAAATTGTACTATATGATCTCTAAATTATATTTTGACATTGATCATGGCATAATCCACTTAATAACGCTAGGTGGCCGGCTGTGGAAGTAGTGATCACTATAATAGGTCATGGTTAAATAGTGAAGACCTCCCTGTAGTCGTGGCTATCTCTAGACGTCCCATGTAGATGTTCCTCAAATCTACCCTAGAATTTAACGCCATTCGAGAACTAGGATGCAGATATTTTCCAAATGCCTCGAGCACTCGCGAAGCGGTAAGTAATCATTTCGAATAATGAGGCAGTGTCATGCCTAGAAGAAAGGCTGCAGCTTTCAATAGGACACAGAAGGTGACTTGTCATCAGGACTTTTTAGTCCCTGCACCTAATCAGCCATGCCCCCCACATTAGAAACAATGCATTGACTAACAACTAGGGATGAACCAACTTCTGTTTTCAAGTTCGGCGTACAAGGTTCGGGTTATCTAAGAATTCCGTTATGGATTAATAATAGAATTTTTAGATAACCCGAACCTTGTACGCCGAACTTGAAAACACAGGTTCGCTCAACACTACTAACAACAATTTCTGCAGGGGCGGATTGGGAACTTAAAGCAGAGACAGAAGACAGTACAAAATAAGGCCCCATTCAGACGTCCGTAGTGTGTTGCGGATCCGCAACACACCATGCCGGCACTCCCCATAGAGATGCCTATTCTTTTCCGCAGGCTGCGGACAGGAATAGGAAATGCTCTATCTTTTGCGGAGCCGCGGCCGGATGTTTCGGGGCCAAAACCCGGAAGTTCGGGGCTGCGGCTCCGCAAATGCGGAAACGGAGAGCACATAGTGTGTTCTCCGCATCACGTCTGGCCCCATTCACAATCAGTGGGTCCGCATCCATTCCGCAGAATTGCGGAATGGATGCGGACAAAATTGCGGACGTGTGAATGGGGCCTAAGTAGGCGGGGACAACAGAAGTAGGCGGGGCCTGCAATACTATAGTGCAGCACAGAATACCGCCCCAGCAGAACCAAATACCACAGGGCAGCACAAAATACTTCCGGTGTTCTGTCAGAAAACCTTACCTCGTCAGATTCCCTTACCCCACGTGACTTCCGGGGGTGTGCCGGGGGTGTACCAGGGCATGGGTAAGGTAAAATTACAGTGAGCGTTGACTCATGGATGAGTGCACGGTCTTTTGTCTTGTTAAATCTCCTCACACTGCGCACGCACAGATTGTAAAATCTCCTTACCCTCACTACACAGCGCGCTTCAGTTTCATTGCTGAAGTGAGGGTAAGGAGTTTTAACAAGACAAAATACCGTCAGATCTCCTTACCCCGCGGTGTCCGTGCGCGGGTCCATGAGTCAACGCTCACTGTAAATTTACCTTACCCATTGCTTGGTACGGTGCTTGCGCGGAGGCGCACACCCCTGGAAGTCACGTGGGGTAAGGGAATCTGACGAGGTAAGGTTTTCTGACAGAACCCCGGCCCAGCCACAGTATTCAACTGTATCACCGTCATGAGGACAGTACTACAGTTGAGTTCAGGAGGCCACCTATGGCTGTTGAGCATCAGATCATAATGTACCTGTGTGCAACCATTAAGAAGGCTTGAGTGGCCGCCTGGATCATCGGCCCATCGGGAAAATTTCCCTGTAGGGTCTATGGCCAATCCGCCCCTGACTTTCTGGAATCACCATGGTTTGTTAGAACAGTCAGAAATCAGGGACTGTAGAGGTGGCCATACACACTAGACTAAAGACGGGTTGGTCCTGCTGAAATTGAATATGCATTAGGGACTGGCTGACGTTCTCTCTGCATGTGTCTAGGGAAAGGATCAGGCACAGTAACGTTCAACATGCTCGATCCTTTGAGTCACCAGAAAACACAAAACATGTATGGGGCGTTGGAAGAATGAGCATTCCGCCAACAGCTACCAAATGCTGTGTAGACCTGTACATAAAGCAAAGAAGATCCGCTTCACAGTTATTGGCCGGGCAAGATAAGGTTAATGTGTATTTTTATTTTTTTTTAGCAAAGTATTAATTGCCCATTATGTGAGGACGTACTTGATGGTGTCACTTACTATTTATGTGAGGTCCATGGAAGTCTAAATTGATGAAAACATAATGGACAACATTGGGGTAAAGGTACATGATGGCGTTAGATACTATTAAAGGGGTTGTCCCATGAAAAATATTCTGCCGTTATCAAACCAGCACCTGGATCTTAATAATTTTGTAATTGCATGCAATTAAAAATTTAGCATATCCACTGAGTTATTCAATAAAAATCTATCTGTGTAGCGCCACCTACAGTTTGTTGTTTTTTTCTTATTTCTTTGTCCTGCTCACTGAGAAGGTCGCACATGCTCAGTTTCATCCATCAACTGCCTCTTGAGCTGTGATAGGGAGAGCATGGACACGCCCCCTGAGCTGTGATAGGGAGAGCATGGACATGCCCCTGAGCTGCAGCAGAAAAGACACTCCCCTTGACCTGCCAGCTTGATATAAATCTAGCAGAGCAATTCATGGGGAGATCTCTGGATCCATGTGAGGCACAGGGCTGGTTCTGGCTTTGTTAGAAAGAGATTGTCATGTTCTATAGGAACATGGTTATATCAATTTGGACCTCTATGTGCCTCATAGGCATAGTAAATAACCCTCTCATGTATCTCACGTTAACCCCGTATTGCCCATTATGTGAAGAGGTACTTGATGGGGTCACATACTGTTAATGTGATGCATATGGCATTCTTTTCGAACCTCCATATGCCTCACATTAGTACTGAGTAACCTCATTATGTACCTCACAGATTAGCCCCATGTTGCTCATTATTTGAGGAGGTACTTGATGGGGCCATTTACTAAATGTGAGCTACTAAAGTAATAACACCATGGGGGAGATTTATCAAAGTGGTGTAAAGGAGCTGTCAAAAATGAAAGGTGAAATCTGATTGGTTGCTATGGGCAACTAAGGCTTCTTTCACACTTGCGTTCTGAGGATCCGGCGGGCACTTCCGTCCCGCCGGATCCGGCAGAACGCAAGTCGCCTGAAAGCATTAGAAGACTGATCAGGATCCTGATCAGTCTTCGAAATGCTTTCAGTGTTACTATGGCAGCCAGGACGCTATTAAAGTCCTGGTTGCCATAGTAGTAGTGGGGAGCGGGGGAGCGGTATACTTACAGTCCGTGGCTCCGGGCGCTCCAGAATGACGTCAGAGCGCCCCATACGCATGGATCATGTGGTCCATGCGATCACGTGATCCATGCGTGTGGGGCGCCCTGACGTCACTCTGAGCACCCCGGAGCCGCACGGATGGTAAGTATACTGCTCCCCCGCTCCCCACTACATTTTACCATGGCAACCAGGACTTTAGCGTCCTGGCTGCCATGGTAACCATTGAGAAAAAGCTAAACGTCGGATCCGGCGATGCGCGGAAACGACGTTTAGCTTAAGGCCGGATCCGGATTAATGCACTTCGATGGGCATTAATTCCGGATCCGGCGTTACGGCATGTCTTCCGGATTTTTGGACGGAGACAAATTCGCAGCATGCTGCGCTTTTGTCAACGTCCAAAAAACGTTCACATACTGAATGGAAGACATCCTGATGCATCCTGAACGGATTGCTCTCCATTCAGGATGCATTAGGATAATCCTGATCAGTATCTTTCTGTCCTAGATCCCCGAGGACGGAACTCTAGGACGGAAAGCAAAAACGCTGATGGGAAAGGGGCCTAAGCCAGTTCTACTTTACACCAGTTTGATAAATCTCCCCCTGTGTTCCTCACATTAACAATAAGTGACCTCATTGTTTAATCTCAAATATTGGCAACATAAACCCCAATGTTCTCCTATGCTGCTCTGGCCGTCTGTGTACACTTTTCTCCACCCTCTCTCCGCCACTGACACTGCCTCCTCACATTCAACCCTCCACTCTTTACACTCCCTGCCTGAGTTGCCAGCGTTTTCATTGGTGGCAGTGGCCAACCGCGTCACAGTTTGAAGGGAAGGGCGGCCTCCTACCTTCTCCACTGTGCACACACCATGTTCTCTTATAGGCACTGAAAAATGGGTAATCCCACTATCGAACCAAACCGGGTTGTAAAGTATCGAAAAAGTATCGAGACCTTGAAACCTGATGCAAGACTAATCCACAATTACATCCACAGTTTTTTGTTTTTGTTCTTTTAAAAGGGTAACTGATGTTTTTTATTTTATTTGCTGGTTTATTAGAGCTGGGCATGTATACCTGAGTTAGTCTGTCAAAGATTGTCAAAAGATTACCTTATAATAACAGCTTTTATTAATGTCCCCTGTCCCTATTCGCTGCTCCCTTAAAAGACCGTTGCTAGGGCTTGTCTGTCTTCCTTTTAGTATAAACAGAAGACAGAGGGGCGGTCCTTACACTGCATGGCTGCATTAGGCTTCAGACTGAGGAGGCGTGTCCCTCAGTAACCCAATCTGATTGGCTGGCAGGGAGCTGCTGGCTACAGAAAGTGTGTATGGGAAGTGAGGGAAGCAGTTTTGGCCTCAGAGAACTGGCAGAGGAGCCATCTCGAGAAGATCCTCATATTGTAAATGTTTAAACAGCCGTAACTAAGGGTACTTTCACACTAGCGTTGGTGCGGATCCGTCTGTTTATTTGCACAGACGGATCCACACCTCTAATGCAAACGTTTGTATCCGTTCAGAACGGATCCGTTTGCATTAGCTTTAAAGAAAAATGACAAAGTCCAAAATGGATCAGTTTTGAATTACATTGAAAGTCAATGAGGAACGGATCCGTTTTCAAATGCACCATATTGTGTCACTGACAACGGATCCGTCCCCATTGACTTACATTGTAAAAAACGGATCCGTTAGGCTCCGCCTCTTCAGACGGACACCAAAATGCTGCATGCTGCGTTTTGGTGTCCGCCTCCAAAACGGAATAGAGGCGGAACGGAGCCGAACTGATGCATTCTGAACGGATCCTTATCCATTCAGAATACATTGGGGCTTAACTGATCCGTTTTGGACCGTTTGTGAGAGCCCTGAAACGGATCTCACAAACGGAATCCAAAACGCTAGTGTGAAAGTAGCCTTAGGAAAAAACTTAAGGAGAACTAAAGATTGCTTTATGCACAATGCTGCTGCAGCAGTAACATATGCTAAAATTGATTTGTTGATGAAAACATGACAGTTACCCTTTAATCTTAGATGCATTTTGTAGAAGAACTTATAGTCTTGAAAGGTACAGTAGCTTTTTCTCATGCAGTATAGGAGCTATGCTTGGGGTTATTGCATTCACATCTTCACCCATTCATCTCAATACGACAATGCAATGGTAACACTGACGGGTTTTGTTAACCCCAGACAGCAGCCTGTTACTATACCTCCCCATTTACCAATAACTGAGGTCATTTCTAAAGTATCTTCCTTAATCACAGGAACCATGGTCTAAAACGGAGAAACCCCAAGCTCTATGCTTAAAGGAAAACTCAAACTATAGGTCTATTCACACGTCTGTGGTGTGTTGCGGATCCGCAACACACCCGGCCGGCACCCCCCATAGAACTGCCTATTCTTGTCCGCAGTTGCGGACAAGAATAGGACATTTTCTATTCTTTGCAGGGCCGTGGAGCGGAAGTTTGGGGCCGCGCTATGCAAATGCGGAAGCGGAGAGCACATAGTGTGCTCTCCGCATCACGTCCAGCCCCATAGAGAATGAATGGGT
The DNA here is from genome assembly GCA_033119425.1 of Bufotes viridis. Lineage (NCBI taxonomy): Eukaryota > Metazoa > Chordata > Amphibia > Anura > Bufonidae > Bufotes > Bufotes viridis. The sequence goes on from JAKVIS010000087.1 coordinate 36,107, forward strand.
CCGTACCGGTTACGCAGAATTGTGGAACGGATACGGACCCATTTACGGACGTCTGAATGGAGCCTATGACTGTAAATTCAGTGTATTGTGAAGCTTCTATGGATTTTCCATCCCAGTTCATTGGTACTGAAGGTCTCCAGTTGACCAGAATGTTGTTCCGGATTCCTGGTGCTTCCAGTGCTGCAGTCATAGTGCCTTGGAAAGACCCGCATCAGGACCATAACAAAGAAGAGGTCAAGTCCTGCTTCTAATGTTAAAAAAAAACATGTTGTGATGAAATCTTATAGACATGGTAGAAGAGGAACCCCACATGTCAACACGGTCACCAGCGACCTCCCTATCCTACTGCTTGCATAGACACAAACCTGTAGTTCCCCTGATTGAAATGCTGTTTTGCTTTTGTTGATCCGAGGATCTGTTTACCACGTTATGATACTTTTTCTTCATATGCAAATTAGGCCTTTGGTGCAATGAGGGCGTCACCGTTGCTCTTGTTGCACCCAAGCTCCAGTCCTTTCTGTGGCCAGCCCCTACCTGTCTACTCAAATTGACCGGGCCAAGCAGTGGAGGAGCTGCCACAGAAAGGAGTGGAGTTTGGGTGCAAAAAGAGCAATGGTGACACCCTCATTGCACCAAAGGCCTAATTTGCATATGAAGAAAAAGTTTCATAACTCGGGAACGGAGCCTCGGATTATTTAAAGGAAAACAGCGTTTTAATCAGAGGAACTAGTTACCTGTCTATGCAAACAGTTGTATAGGGAGGTTGCTGGTGGCAGATTGCCGATAAGTAAGGGTTGGGTGATGGGTGGAAGATATCTAAAAACTTCGGCCAAACTTTGTCCAAACTCCAGGGCTGAGCTATTGAACAACGTCAGATGAAATTTATGTTCGATAAGTTGCTGTGGTCTATCACACATATGTGTTAGTTCACCACACAATTAAAGCTTTTGTATATGTTTTAATCATCCATACTTGTCAAAAACCTCAAAATGTAAACCAGATGTATCGGGATGGACACGGCGCACAGTCATCACAGTCTTCGTTGTGCGCTTGGGTTGCACTCTTTGAAATAACCTTTTTATTCCAAAACCGGTCTTGTTGTAACATTTTCCGCCCATAAATCCCTAGATTAAAGCTGCACTTTGGCATTCACCAAACGTATTAATACCGTATTAGTAATGTAGAAGAAAACAAAATGGCAGATGCTCCGGTTTTCCTGACATTTGCTTAAGAAACCTAAGAGCAGGATATTTGCTTTGCATTGAAGTTCACTGTTTGCTTTGCCCAGTCCCACATCCAACACTTTTCACACTCATGGAACTATTTTTACTCTCTGAACTTCAAGACATAAATCAGTGCTCTGCTCTCCCCGGTTACAAAGGAGCCTGCAGGACTGTTGACCTTCCCGACAGCCCCTAGCTTAATAAAACTGCTCCCCCCAACTGTCAGGAGGATTGCCTGGCACATAAAATACTAAATGCACAGAAGACAGACGGTCTTCTTACAAAATGCAGAGACCCTAAAAGACATTTGTCATCACAGGACACCATCTGAAACATAAAAAAAAAGGGTCCTGTCAATCTGTGTTGCTTCCAAATTCCTCTATACAGGCGAGTGCAATGAAGTGGAAAATAAGCGTGTTATGACAGGATGGCCGGCCGTTGCCGCAGTTCTCCAAGTGATGTGCTCTTTTACTGCCAGATAACTGAAGACTAATATACACAACAAGCAAACGTAGAGAATACCGCCGGTAATGGTAACCAGGAAGCACCACCCGCAAATAAAGAAAGATAATAAACAGTAATCTGTCGTTAAAGGACGATCAGCAAAAGTGACACCTAAACATTTAAAGATGTTTCCTCCCTTGTCATACGCTCTACTAGGAGCAAATGTGTCTAAAATTGCCCACACACATAAAATTAAGATCGGCCACAATGCAGCCAATCAATCGAACATTGGGTTGTTCATAAGAACGTTCCGATCCGCCAGATGATTAATCCAGCGGATCAAGGCCGCCTTAAAGTTAAATAAAAAATATGAAAATTTTAAGAAATCCTACATGCCTAGTCCCAACCAACAGTTGAAAAGTTCCCCTAGACAGATCACTGTTTTGGTAGAGTTGACCGTCATGGAAGAAAAACCTACAAGTGTCTACCAAAAGAAACGAGTTGTCCACCATCGGCTATGATTTTTAAACAATTTTGACCATTTTGCCTGACTTAAAGGGGTATTCCCATCTCAGACAATGGGGGCATATCGCTGACAGGCGCACTGGGAGCCGCACTTAAGGTATCTCTAAAGTGAAGCCTAACACGAAGCCGGCAAAGTGGTAGCCGGGGGTGCCGGGTCTGGCCACCACCAAGCCTTCCTATTGGCACCAATAGAAATGAATGGAGGGAAGCTCTCGAGGGCAGGGTCTTCTCGCCTATGTACCAGTTTTTACATGTTTATCGTATTTGTATTTTTACATTATGTGTTAATGGCGCTTTCAAATAAATAATAACTCTGAACTCCGAAGGCTTCATGCACACAGCCATGTCCGTATACGGGTCCGCAAACAACTGATCTGCAAAATAAAGATTCCTTCAATCCGTATTTTTCCCATCAATAGAAAGGACTATTCTCACCCGCAATGCGGACCAGAAAACGACATGTTCTATCATTTGCGAAACAGCCATGTGTATCCGTAAAAAATCTGGATGTGTGCATGAAGCCTTGCGTTCAGATCTGGTGATATATTGGCATGTAAGCCATACATATTTTGCAGTGAACTGTTGCATTCAGTTTGCATGACTTGAATAGCTGCATCAGGTTCTTCGGAACGTTATTCATTCCTACAGCAGAGTTTTTGAGGAAACCATTGCATAGATGGAAATAGGAGACCATACAATACCCATACAGATTCCCTGGTTGGTTTCAAACATATGACCAAAGATTTATCCAACAACCACTGTCTTTAACGCTCTCCTTTACTCCGCTCACACCATAATATAAACCCTGATGATACCTATACAAACTTGATAAAGTAGGGTGCCATTTTTGTATTTATGGCAAGGATCATTTCAATATATAAAATACATGGACAGTGGTCTCTGAAATACAATATTTTCAACATATCATGGCTCATGAAGGACCATTGTAAGTTAAAACTAGACTCAACGTACAATGTCTCAGACTTCAATCCAACCAATCGACGTGGCCATTTCTCTGGTAAAACACCTGTAATGGTGGTCTAGTAGCTCCTCTTTACAGTACAGTGCAGTACTACATGTCCTGTAATGTCCTCTGTCTGTGCCAGGATGAGCTTCTTTTTTAGATTTTGGTTGACGCTGGCTCCGCTTTATTTTTCTGGTACCCTGTGTGCTACCAGAACCCTAAAGAAGCTCCTGTCCTCCAAGATAATGATTTACAGCTTCCAGCACCTATTCCTGTTATCTGTATGCACTTATGATTTTCTTAGTCTTCACTTTCTCTTATCTTGAGATGATATTTGGGGGCTTGGGAACAAATTACTCATTTTCCATAGAGTGGTGGAGTCAAGTTACAATGGTTTCAACATATAATGGTCATCTCTGAAGCAACAGATATTGTAACTGAGAGACCGCTGTATTAAGAAATGCTCAAGATTTTAGCCATAGCAAGAAGCATCCAGGGATCATTTTTAAGCAAGTCCAAAACTTGCCAACCCATGGAACAGGTTTCTACTGAACAGAACTATTGACACACAGAAGATAACCAGTCAGTCCCACCATATCATATGTCATCTGTGACCACTACAATGAACCTGATGAGGACCACCTTAATGATGTCTATGAAATTCTGCATGGTCCATCAGTAAAACTAAGACAATACAAGAAGAAGCTTGCAGCTATGATCAAGATGAAGGCAACATCCAAGCAGAGTTTCACTCCGTTTTTGGTCACAGATGCTACAGCATTTTCCAGTAAGGAACACAGTATTGCCATGTGAGTTACTGGACGCTTTTAGTTAGTCATTCAATTAAGAAAAAAAAAAAAAACACCGTAGGGGAAGAAACGTGGCCAGCAACACAGCACATAAAGCTGAATACGGCAATGTGTAATCTGTTTCTTTTTATAGTACACCAATAGCCTTTCAAAGAACACAAAACTCTCTGCAGCACAGAATCCATTTAGTGAGCTAATTAAAATGGACCTTAATGAAAAGCATCTTGGAGAACGAGGTATAAACACAACACATAACCAGCGTCAGTCGGTCTCATTACAGGGTCAGTGCACTATAAGATATAGAGTATACAACCTGAACTGCTTATTGCAACAGCCAACCTTGTAGGTAAACACGTTTCTCACACCTCAAATTAATGAATGCGAGCAGTCCCCTCTCAGCACAGCACTTATTGTGTTTAAAAATCATATAAAAGGATAAGGAATAATTGTAGAGAAAATGGAGAAGAAAATATAAAAGAAAAGGCAAAAGACAAGAATTACGAAAAAGGGAAGAGACCAAAGCAAGGTAAAGGGAAGAGATTAAAACAAGGTAAAAGGAAGAGACCAAAACAAGGTAAAGGGAAGAGATTAAAACAAGGTAAAGGGAAGAGACCAAAACAAGGTAAAGGGAAGAGACCAAAGCAAGGTAAAGGGAAGAGACCAAAACAAGGTAAAGGGAAGAGACCAAAACAAGGTAAAGGGAAGAGACCAAAACAAGGTAAAGGGAAGAGACCAAAACAAGGTAAAGGGAAGAGACCTAAACAAGGTAAAGGGAAGAGACCTAAACAAGGTAAAGGGAAGAGACCAAAACAAGGTAAAGGGAAGAGAACTAAACAAGGTAAAGGGAAGAGACCTAAACAGGGTAAAAGGAAGAGACCAAAACAAGGTAAAGGGAAGAGACCAAAACAAGGTAAAGGGAAGAGATCAAAGCAAGGTAAAGGGAAGAGACCAAAACAAGGTAAAAGGAAGAGACCTAAACAAGGTAAAGGGAAGAGACCAAAGCAAGGTAAAAGGAAGAGACCTAAATAAGGTAAAGGGAAGAGACCAAAGCAAGGTAAAGGGAAATTTCCAAAACAAGGTAAAAGGAAGAGACCTAAACAACCTCATCAGGTTCACTGTAGTGGTCACAGGTGAGCTATGATATGGTGGGACTGACTGGTTATCGTCTGTGTGTCAATAATTCTGTTCAGTAGAATTCAGTTCCTTTTTTTTTTTCTATTACCTTCTGTCTCTTTCCTTAAAGGGTTTTCCAGACTTCTGGTATTGATGGCCTGTCCTCAGGATACAGTGGCGTAACTAGAAATGACTGGGCCCCAGAGCTAATTTTTGAATGGGGCCCCCTCCCGCAGTAATTTTTTCACAACCCCTTCCTTTCATGCTGCCCCCTTTCCTGTGGCTACTAAAGATCACTCTCTCAGACCAGGCCCGGCAGCTGTTCCATCTGTTTTCTACACTGTCTATACTGCTACTGTATATAGTTTCATTGTGTAATACTGTTGAGAGCCTTTACAAAATCTTTTAGTACTTCTCCTCCTCCTCTTGGATGGGCCCCTTCTGGGTCAGGGGCCCAAAGCAGCTGCTTCCCCTATAGTTACGCCCCTGACAGGATAGGTTATTAATATCTGATCAGTGAGGTTCTGACACCCCATACCCCAAGAATCAACTGTTAACGGCAGCCGTAACTAACTAGCACTTTGAATAAAACTGAGCTGCAGTAACCTGGCATAAACAAGGTAATAAAGAGACAGGAAAAAGGTAATAAAGAGTCAGTAACAAGGTAAAGGGAAGGGACAGAAACAAGATAACGGGGAGGAACTGGAACAAGGTAAAAGGAAGGCACAGAAACAAGGTAAAGAGGTTGTCAGCCATATATATTGATGACCTATCCTCAGGTTAGGTAATCAATATCTGATCAGTGGGAGAATGACAACCAGCACCCCCACCAATTAACAGTTTGAAGAGGAGGTGGCATCTCCTGTGGAGTGATGGCATAGTGTAATTACTTGAATGGAGCGAGTACGTGTATTACACTGCACTTCTAAGATGAAGAGCAGTGTAATGAAGAGGCAGCTGTGCTCGTTGTAATGGCCGGTGCCCAGGCCCCACGGTCATTTTCATATGATACCACTCCCCTCTTCACCCAGTCGGCCCGCCCTGTGTCTTGATCTTCTCCTCTTTCTTTCCCCGCCTGTGCCGTGGAACGGGGCCTCCGTGCCTGCGCACTGGTTTTCCCTTTACTGGCAGAAGCATCAGAGTGTCCAGCGCAGGCCCGCACTCACAGTCTAGCAAGCGCCGCATCAGAGGGCTGTTCCAAACTTACGTACAGGCCTGCGCCTGCATACTCCGATGCTTATGCCAGTAATGGGAAAACCAGTGTGCAGGCGCAGGCTTCCGTTCTACGGTGCAGGTGCGGGAAAGAAGGAGGATAAGATCAAGACACGGGGGGGTGGGGGGGGGACTGGGTGAAGAGGGGAGTGGTATCATATGAAAATGACAGTGGGGCCTGGGCACCGGCCGTTACGATGCCGCCCCTGGGCACCTTAACCAGAAATTTGCATATCAAATAAAAGTGATTTTAAGAAGATCTGTGGATCGGACAGCATTAGGGTAAGAAGCATTTTAATGTGGGGACTATATTGATAAGAATTGTCTAACTGTTAGAAATTGCTTATTTGGGGTGAAAGACTCCCTTTAAGGAAAAGACTGGAAAATGGTTAAGGAAGAGACATAGCAAGGTGAAGGAAAGAAGCAAGAACAAAGTAAAAGGAAACAAACAAGGTAAAGAAAAGACAAAGTCAAGTTAATGGAAAGTGTCAGGAACAGGAAAAAGACAGGAACAGGCTATGGGAAGGTACATGAACAAGGTAAAAAGAACGTACAAAAAAGGCAAAGTAAAGAAAAAAGCTGAAAATATAAGAACAAGGTAAAGGAAAGACAGGAAAAAGTAAAGGAATGGAACAGATACAAGGTAAAAGAAAGGGACAGGAACAAAGTAAAGGAAAGTGAAAAAAGTAAAAGACTCGTGGAAAAGAGAAGAGGCAGGAGTTGAGTACATGGAAAATACTGGAAGAACATAAGAACATAAAAGAAACAGACAATGATAAGGTAAAAGAGTGATAAGAACATCAAAAGGCAACATTTACAAATAACTTTAAAAGCTGCCATCTTTGGGGACCTAAACTTGCTTCAAGGTGGTCTGAAGGTAGAAAACTAAATTTTATGTTATCATGAAAGGGGCTTACATAAGCTTATTTGGGTGTCAGCATGCCACTGCTACAATCGATAAAATAATTTCACATAACACCTCTTCATTTAGGGATTCTCGTCTTACAGGCCCAATGCTGGATGTCTACAGTTACACAGATGGTGCTGAAGTACAGGGTCTGCTTCTCATAGCTTGATGAAGCCCCGGAGAATTCTTATTTTCATAACGTCTGTTTGGTTGACATTGCAGATACACAGAATTTAGCATTTCAGAAGCACGTATGATTTCACACATTACGGCTTGTGCAGTTTAACCCTAAGCGGGTTTATGGGATCAATCTGCAATGTCATGACCACAGGGACGCCCAGGTCCTACATTTCTTGCACTTTTCCCCACTAGATATGAATAATTCACAAGAGAAAAAAAAAATAATATATCTCTGCCCTCAATCAACACTGTTCTTTTTTGGTAGACTGCTGGCTCAGTATAAAACACTGCATTCACCACAAAATAATCATCTTTCAAGCCCTCGCCACTCCTGACCCAACACACTGTATCACGTTACTTGGATCCTGCTTAGTCTGGAAGTTCGGCTCAAGCCCTTTCCCCCAGAGTCAGTGGTGAAACTTCTAGAGACTAAAGTCATCAAGAACCTAACTTTTTATTAATTAATACATTCTCCAGCGTTCTTGAGATTTTCTTAATGAGCTCCTACAATTTCCCTTACTACATCTTGCACTGTAATATTAAGACGGACCCCACAGAGGGCTTTGCATGTACAACGGTAGCATGTTCCATGTTAAAGGGGTTATCCAAGAGCATAAAATGTGCCCACATTTGCCGGGCCCCCACATGGAATATACTTACCCCGCTCTGCTCCTGGTCCCCGCACAGCCGCTTCTCCCCGTGCACGGATGAAAACATCCGTGTCGGGGGGAGCAGTCAATGGCAGGCGGGGACGCTAGGGAGGCACGTCCCCACCTGCCATTGGCTGACGCGCGCCCCCACTGGATGTTTTCATCCGTGCACGGAAAGAAGCAGCAGCGGCGATGCGAGTGGGGTAAGTATATTCCATGTGGGGGACCCCGGCATATGAGGGGACATTTTATACTCTCGGAGAACTCCTTTAATGCATCAGGTTCAGCTGAGGGGCAAACTTGTAATGAAGGTTTGAGAAGTGCTTCAATTCGGATGCGACAATGACTGTCAAAAGGCAAGGATTTGGGGAATACAATATCTCCTTATGGAGAGCGCCTTAATAGGTGTGAGGAAGCTCATAGGCCAGACAATGCTCCTATGGAATTCTGGGAAGAAGGAATGCAAATCAGGTAATAGACAGATTTACAATAGAGAATGTGCCCATGGATAACAGTCATGACGAGGGTGCCCCGATGTCTGAAACCAATATGATACTGGTTTAACTGGAGCTGAACGACCTCTAAGGCCTGTTTCAGACTGTCGACATTAGTTCCAGCAGAAAACTGTCTGGATCCAGTATTGCAGGATGTTACTGGAATGTCCACCAGCCCTATTGACTATAATGGTGTCGAGTGGAGATCTGGCTGCTAACCCGCAAATATGCCGTGATTTGGCCGGACAAGTACTGATCTCCGCCGGGCCCCATTATAGTCAATGGGCTGGACACTGCTGTTTTTCACATGCATTACTTGAATAGTTATAATTTTTTTTTTTTTTTTTTTTTTTGGGGCTCGAGACGTGATTCTTTTTTCTGCGTTTTTTTGTTCATGAATAATTCTGATTTCTTTTCATATAATTTTATATATATATTTATGCTTTTTTTGGCATTATTAGCCTTTTTAGATTTGCATTCGTCACCGTATACCAACATTTTTGACATATTAAACATCCAATTTTGGGCTATTGGGTCTTGGCTAGCGATATTAAAACAGTTTGGGTGGGGTGAAAGTCTCTGACAGACCTTACTTTTAGCATCCCAGTCACCAGGGCAGCAGTCTTAAAGGAGTTATGATTAATAAAAAATGAAAATCAGACATCATACAATACACAACAGTCTCTTTCTAACAAAGTTAGAATCAGCCCTGTACCTTACATGCATCCAGAGCTCCTCATTCATTGCTCTAGTTGGTCAGTTAGATTTACTTTAAGTTGGCAGCTCGGAGGGCATGTCCTTTCTCAGGGGGGTGTCCTTTCTGCTGCAGCTCTCTTCTGTAATGGTTACAACTTTTAATAGCCGTTATGGCTGGTGGCAGTTGAAGGATGGAACTGAGCATGTAGCTGGACGTACACATTACTATACAGATTAAACTCTAGTAAAGAGAATGTCTCACAAGTGGAGCATTTTAGCAAAGAAGTAAATTACAAAAGTAACCAGATTTTCACAATGAATTGTAATAAAATAACATGCAATAGTAGCACAAACCTTTTAAACCTGCATTGAATATATAAATACAATTGGACCAAGTCCATCCTCTGTAAGTGTACAAGACGGGTGTCAAGCAGTAAAGCCAATGTCCCATGTGAATACCAAAGGAATGGGAGATATAAAGGGAGGAGTCCTCTGGCTTTGGATTTTAAAAAACCCCCAAAAAACTGCATTTAAAACTGCACATGTGTTTCCAGCACCATAGTATCCTGATGGGTTGGTTTTCAAGGTTCCTTTCATTGCTTCTGGCACCCCCCTGAGAGCCAGCACCCGGGGCCCCTCCTTCCCCCCCAGGCACGCCACTGCCCATCCCCTCTCCTGACATGGATGTTTTAGTAACTACTTGCATTGCCCATGTAATAGCAATTTTCAAGCATCTATTTGTATGACTCTATGTTGTGTCATTCCTCTATTACTCGTACTAAAAGTTTACAAAGGAATTACCAACACAGGTCAGATGGGTATTATTAACTGGGAGTGTGTCCCTCCACAGTGCTACACTATCCAATCAGCGCTGCCAGTGTCAGCCTGTGCAGGGACACATCCTCAACTGGTAACACCCATTTGGACCTTTATTGTAGACTGCTAGTAATTCATTCATAACTACTAGTAGGAATAAAAAAAGAAATGGTACAACAGAGTCATACAAATAGATGCTCCAGAATTACATGAGGAATGAGAGCAGTTACTAAAAGGAGAAGGGACAGGTCCTCTTTAAATATTCCATCTCATCAGGCCTCATGCACACAGACATACTGTGTTTTGTGGATTCTCTAAACACGGATACCGGTCGTGTGAGTTCCACATTTTGCGGGACGGAAATAGACCAGTCCTATCCTTGTCCGTGGTACGCACAAGAATAACACATCTTTTTATTTATTTTGCGGGGCCGCGGCACGAAGGTACGGATTTGGACATCACACGGAGTGCTGCTCGCATCAGAAGTGGCCCCACTGAAGTGAATGGGTCCGCCTCTGAGCTACAAACAAATCCATTTGTGTGCTTGAGGCCTTACGAAGTAGGTCAAGTGCACAATTTCACAGTGCTATTTACATTCAATAAAAAGACATTCCTGACTTCTAGGGCCATGGTAAGGGTAACCAAAAAAAGGGACGCCTTCCCTTCCCGTTTTTGAAACCAAGATATAAAACCAAGGAATGCCTGGTATTGTGGTCTCCAGCGCTGGTCCAAGTTATTCTAACCCTTAACTCGTTTACTTAAGATAATAACAAAATGAACGCAGAGAAATTAAACAAAGAACTAAAACTTTAACCAGTTATTATTTGGGCCATAAATCTGCACACGCGGACCTCTCACTCAGCGCAACGTGGGTGGAAATGGAAGTCGCTTTTTACTCTGTCAGCTTCTTACTATTGTTTCTTGTATTCCTCTTACGCTTTTATATTAAAGGGCATCTGTCAGCAGATTTGTCCCTATGACACTGGCTGACCTGTTACATGTGCACTTGGCAGCTGAAGACATCCATGTTGGTCCCATGTTCATATGTGCCCGCATTGCAGAGAAAAATGATGTGTTAATGTATGCAAATGAGCCTCTAGGAGCAACGGGGGCGTTGCCGTTACACCTAAAGGCTCTGCTGTCTCTGCAACGGCCGCGTTCTCTGCGCTTTGATAGGGCCAACCAGTGAACATGTCATCATTCCTGGCCCTGTCAAAGTGCAGCAGTTGCAGAGAGAGCGGAGCCTCTAGGTGTAATGGTAACGCCCCTGTTGCTCCTAGAGGCTCAATTGCATATGTTAAAGCTTCATTTTTCTCAGCAATGCGGACACATATGAACATGGGACCAACACAGATGTCTTCAGCTGCCAAGCGCACATGTAACAGGTCAGCCAGTGTCATAGGTACAAATCTGCTGATGCTCTTTGATTTTAGACACCAAAAAATGGTGTTTGCCTCATCTCAGGGTGCACTCACACGCTGCGGACTTTATTGTACATAATTCCACGACTGAAAATCAGTTCCATTTATTTCAATCAGGCTGAAAGGACATGGAATTCTGCAAGCCCTTTTTAGGTGAACGCAATTGATCTTCAGTGACGAAATTTTCCGAAACGTGTGACTGCACCCTTAAAGTCTCAAGTAAACTTCAGGCGTCAATCGCATTTCATAGGGCAGGCCCCTTTAAATGTGATGCATCTATAATACGCAATTCAATGGCTACGTACACCTTCGAGGGCAATTTTTTTTATGATTGCATTTTACTAATTTTGGGCTAAAAATCTTTTTTTCAATTGGTCATTATCAAAAAATATTGAGCTGTTTTGTCACAAAGGGTTAACTAGTTTTCTGGCTGTGTGACTAGTCCTTTTTCACTTTGTGCTGATCATCCAATAACCCTTATCTCTAACATACTAAAAGGTCATAAACACTTATTTAAGCCACATTCTTATCAGTAAGATAAGAACTGAGCTATTATGATTGCTTAGGAGATCATAAGGAAAGATAAGGAGCCATCAGCTGAGGTGCCTGATGGAACAGAGTGAGAATTCAGATCCTGCTACTAGATAAACTCAAGGCTACACAAAGACAGTGGTTAAATATTTTTAAGACCAATTGAAAAAAAAAATGTTTTTTTTTAGTTCAAAATGAGTACAATGCAATAATAAAAAGACTTGCCCCGAAAGGTGTACATAGCCTTTACATAAGCTACACATGCTACTTTGTCTATGAAGCAGCTCTCTGCCTATCAGCATTGCCAAGAGGGGTCTCTTCCGTTACCTTGACACCTTTGCAACCATTTTTTGGTAAACAAACAAAAAGTCATATTCCTTTTATCTGTCCCTTACTTCTCACTAACCAGCCCAAAGTAGGTTAGCATAAAGTATGCGACAAAAGAGAAGGAGAAATGACTGCAGGATCAGTCTACATAGGGTTTGTTTGTTGTCTGTTACCATGGAGATGCATAGGTTTGTAAAGGAGCTGTCGAAACAAAACGACTGAATACACTTTTTACAACGTTTCTTCACTGTTCAACTAAGAAGCAATGAGCCAATAAACCAAAATTGATTCACAGTGCGGAATAAATGGCACGTTACCGTGATTCCGTACGATTACAGCAATGCCAAGTTGATATAGTTTGTTATGTTTTACTAATTTCTCTCAATAACTCGCCTGAGCAGGATGAGCAGAAGACAGGTAAGCAAGGTCCTAGGGCAAGCCAGATGAGGAGCCAGGAATACAATATCGTAGGATACCTTAGCAGGATGCACCTGAACCTGTTGCTCAGGCACAGGATGCTGGAAAAAAGGCCCTAAAGAAGCCTGAGCCACATGGATGACAAATTGGACCTTGTTGCAGGCTGGCTCTTTCAGAGCTGTGAAAAAAATCTCACCGAATGAGACAACTACAATGCCTGTGTAAAAGGTGTAGTGTCAAAAACGACTTTAAGGGGTTCTCAGCTACAAATTTTAATGATCCATGTCAAGGACAGGCCCTGGGCTGGAGTGAAGGAAGAAATGCAGGAATGCAGAGGGTGGCAGCTGAGAATGAGATACAGCAATGGGCGGTGAGCGGAGCCCAACACCACACACATGCTCCATGCATATGTAACGGATAAAACTTTTAAAAATCTATTTTATTTCTTCTGACATACGGTATGACATGTTATGTAAATGCGGCACTATAACATTCCTGGGGGGACGCACCAAGCTTATAAAACTCCTTACTGCGCCACCCCCTCAACCACCAAAACACGGAAACATTCCTGTGGACGACTGTAGGTTTCTTAACAAGCGTTTAGTGCTTTAGTGGCTGCGGGACTGAAAACATGCTTACCACAGGTGTAAAAATACTCGGCAATAGGGTCATTTCCAGCTCATCCTCTCACTACAGCATCCCGCCATCAGACTGCACACAGCTCCAAACAGTGTAGGCCCTATCAAAACCCTCAGTGGCTACCCTCAAAATGGAACTGCTCGATGTATTCTTTCCAGAACCATGAATCCATGCCAGTACATCAATCAATGTCATCTCTAGCCAGCAATTGTAAAAAAAAAATCTTTTTTAAAGCGGTTATCCCACAATTAATGCAAAAAGTAAAAACCAAATATATAGCACATGTTAACTTCTTACTAACAAAGCTAGAACGAGCCCTGTACCTCACATGGATCCAGAGATCTCCACATTCAATGCTCTAATGACTCTGCTAGATTCATTTCAAGCTGGCAGCTTAGGGGGTGTGTCCTTTCTACTGCAGCTGAAGGATGGAACTGAGCATGTGCTTCCACCTCAGTGAGCCGGTGTTCTGAGAAAAAACCTTAACTTGAAAAATAACCTTACCCCACGTGACTTTCAGGGGTGTGCGCCTCCATGCAAGCGCAGTACCACGGCACTGCACCTGCGCGCAGTACCACGGCACTGTGCCTGCGCGCAGTACCAGGGCATGGGTAAGATAAAGTTAAAGTGAGCGTTGACTCATGGACGCACTCACGGACACCGCGCGTGCGCTCTCATCACACTGCGCACGCGTGGATTGTAAAATCTCCTTACACTCACTACACAGCGCGCCAGCCAGCAATGAATCTGAAGCGCGCTGTGTAGTGAGGGTAAAGAGATTTTACAATCCGCGCGTGCGCAGTGTGAGGGTAAGGAGATTTAACAAGACAAAAGACCGTCAGATCTTCTTACTCCTGAGAGCGCACGCGCAGTGTCCATGAGTCAACGCTCACTGTAATTTTACCTTACCCATGCCCTGGTACTGTGCTTGTGCGGAGGCACACATCCCCGGAAGTCACGTGGGGTGAGGATATTTTTTTAAGTTAAGGCTTTTTCTCAGAACTCTGGACAAAGAAATTAGAAAAAAAGCAAACAGCAGGTGGCGCTATACAGATAGACTTCAGTGAATAACTCAGTGGCTGTTCTATACTTTTTATTACATGCAATTATAAAAGTATTCAGATCCAGGTACCGTTTTGAAAAATGTAGATTATTTTTTGTGGGACAATCCAGTCTAGATCCCCCACTGTTCTAATGGCAGCCATCACAGAAGCAGAGCAGCCTGAGAAGTGCACCATTCATTATTATATTGCACACAGCTTTTCTGATACTGAGCTCTGAACCATTGAAAAAGGGCGTCTGATCTGCATCATGTCAGGTTATGTTCCCACTGATTTTTTCCGACATGGATTATAGTCCAGATTCTGCTCTCAAAATACGCACCAAACATGCAATTCATCTCTATTAAATTAAAAGAGCAATTCGCTTGTTAATTCATAGAACGCTTTCTTCTCTGTCGGTTTTAAAAATTCCGCATGGAATCAGCTTCCAGAGTTCCCACTAAAATGGGCAGGATGAAAAACTACATAAAACCAACATAAAAACAAAACAAAAAACCCCACAAGGTATTTTGAAATGTAAAGATACCCTTATAGAGCAGGAGGAGCGGAGAAGACTCATGAGTTTGCAGGAAATTATTCAGTATAACTTAGATTTTATTTATTTTAATTCCTTCTCATTTGGGGTTTAGGTGTCCAGTGGGCAGTCCTGCTCAGTGATTGACGGCTATCTCTGCATACACACTCAGGGTGAGACCATCTCTGATAAGACCGCCCACATGGCTACTGAGCTCCGAAAGGGATTTAAATGAATAAAATACACGTTTTACTGAATCTTTTCCCATAGAACTATATCAATCTGCTAACATGCTGCCTGCAGATGGTACTGCACTCTCATGGTGCCACATTCCCAGTGTGCACGACCATATGTGTTTTGTGGTCTGCAAATTGCAGATCTGCGAAACACGGATCCAGGCCGTGTGCATGACGCCATTTTATTTTTTACTTCAATAGAAATGTCCTATTGCTGTCCGAAAAACAGATAAGACTAGGACATGTTCTACCTTTTTAGCGGGTCTGTGGAACGGACGTGCTGCGTGCAACTTGAAAAATGGCTCTGCGTCCAATCTACAAAAATTCGGATCGAATGCAGACCAAACATAGTCGTGTGCATTAACGCTAATAATGACTTTTCCCCGTGGTGGTGCTGGAGTAACATTCGTCTCCAGGTTTTCCCCCGGGGGTCCCAGCATTTGTGATACGCCTATTGTAGTAGTTGTCTAAAGCTGGTGGGGATCATTCGTATGGATGGACGATCTCATCGGCAACATGCCAGACTAAACTGGTTGCCCGGGCAGTCTGTTTCTTCCAAAAATCGGACTCCTTGGTACTTGAGTACAAAGGCAAATGATTGGCTCATGCCCTGGGACCCCACCATGAGAATTAGGGAGCCATGCACCCTTTTTGAAGGGACGAGTCCTCAAGCAGGGTGCTTCCTCTCCATTTAACTCTGTGTGTCTGAGAGAAAGCCGATTGCTTTTAACGGCTATCTCTGTCAGTCTTAGGCCTCATCCACACGACCGTATAGGTTTGTGCGGTCCGCAAATCTCATCTTTTGCTGCCCCACTGAAATTAATGTGTCCGCATTACGATCTGCAAAACATGTGGATTGGACGTGGACCCAAACTACAGTCGTGTGCATGAGGCCTTATAGAGTTGAACAGGGCTCCGTTTCATGAATGTGAGGCACGCGGGACTCTGGTTGTTGTGATCAATGGGGGTCCCAGTAGTGGCTCCCAGTGATCGGACATGTATCACCTATCTTGTGGATATCTGATCGTCATACCTGTCAACGGTGTTGGCAACAATCTCCAGCTGTTCCAGGAGAAAAGGGTAGAGAGTGGGGAACCTCGAGAAGAACTCTCTCCCGGTCATCCTGCCGAGAAATGACAAAGGAAAGAAATATTAGAATAGCTTTAAAAAAGAACTAAATTTGATGAGGAAACAATTCTTATGTGACCGCTGGATTTATGAGAGGCTCTGTTCTTGTATAGCCTATGTAGAAAAGAAGACTGACTGGTCCATCACTTGACCTCACGTTTTCGGCTGAGCTACAATGAACCTGATCAATTAGCGCCCTCCCTGCAGCTTCCGGCTGAAGACAGCCCTCTAGACTCGCTCACAATAAAGGAGTTGAGCATACCTCAAATCATCAATCCCCCCTTCCTGGTCCTTTTCAAAACTAAAGAAAAGCCCACACAGTCAATCCTGTTTGCAGAGGTGTACTAGGAAGGAGAAAACATTTCCTGTTTGTAGAGGTGTACCAGGAAGGAGAAAGCATTTCCTGTCTGTAGAGGTGCACCAGGAAGGAGAAAGCATTTCCTGTTTGCAGAGGTGTACTAGGAAGGAGAAAGCATTTCCTGTTTGTAGGGGTGTACTAGGAAGGAGAAAGCATTTCCTGTTTGTAGGGGTGTACTAGGAAGGAGAAAGCGTTTCCTGTCTGCAGAGGTGTACCAGGAAGGAGAAAGCATTTCCTGTTTGCAGAGGTGTACTAGGAAGGAGAAAGCATTTCCTGTTTGCAGAGGTGTACTAGGAAGGAGAAAGCATTTCCTGTTTGTAGGGGTGTACTAGGAAGGAGAAAGCGTTTCCTGTCTGCAGAGGTGTACCAGGAAGGAGAAAGTGTTTCCTGTTTGCAGAGGTGTACTAGGAAGGAGAAAGCATTTCCTGTTTGCAGAGGTGTACTAGGAAGGAGAAAGCATTTCCTGTTTGTAGGGGTGTACTTGGAAGGAGAAAGCATTTCCTGTTTGTAGGGGTGTACTAGGAAGGAGAAAGCGTTTCCTGTCTGCAGAGGTGTACCAGGAAGGAGAAAGTGTTTCCTGTTTGCAGAGGTGTACTAGGAAGGAGAAAGCATTTCCTGTTTGCAGAGGTGTACTAGGAAGGAGAAAGCATTTCCTGTTTTTAGAGGTGTACCAGGAAGGAGAAAGCATTTCCTGTTTTTAGAGGTGTACCAGGAAGGAGAAAGCATTTCCTGTTTGAAGAGGTGTACTAGAAAGGAGAAAGCATTTCCTGTTTGAAGAGGTGTACTAGAAAGGAGAAAGCATTTCCTGTTTGCAGAGGTGCACCAGGAAGGAGAAAGCATTTCCTATTTGTAGAGGTGTACTAGGATGGAGAAAGCAATGGCAGACCCGGGCAGCATCAGAACAGGAGTGGCGGGGGATTCGCAGAGCAGTTATGCCTATTTTTTTAGCCTACTGTCAGCTGAAAATTAATTTTTATTAACTGGACAATCACAGGCTATTTTCACATGTGCATTTTTTGCCTGACCCAGCAGGGATCAGCAAAAACGCTTCCGTTAGGATAATACAACCATCTGCATCCGTTATGAATGGGTCTGGTTGTATTATGTCTAAAACAGCCATGATGGATCTGACACTAAAACCAAACTTTTGTGTCCGGGAAAATGGATCTGGTACCATTGACTTGCACTGTGTTTCATGCCAGAGCCTTCTTTCTCCGCATCCCATGATGCAACCAAACACACTGCTTGCAGCGTTTTTCTGTCCGGCATGAGAAAGCAACCAAACAGAATGTTCTGTTCAGTTCAGTTTTGTCTCCATTGACAATGAATGGGGACAAAACTGAAGCGTTTTCCTCCGGTATTGAGATCCTATGACGGATCTCAATACCGGAAAAGAAAAACGCTGATGTAAAAGTAGCCTAAGGGCTTATGTACATGACAGTATGTTCACTCTGAAGACCCATTCATTTCAATTGGGGCCGCAAAAGATGCGGACAGTACAAACATCCCGTAGGACATTTCTTCAAGGGTTATGAAAAAATAGTGCAATGAGGACGGTCGGGATCCGTGTTTTGCAGATCCATAATCACAAAACAGATATTGTAGAGTGCATGAGCCCTAAAGGGGTATTCCAGTTTCATGAAACTGATGATCTATGCCCGGGATAGGTCATCAGTTTTAGATTGGTGTGGATCCGTCTCTTAGCCCCCCTTACAAATCAAGTGCTTGAAGAAAACGCGGCACTCATGACAGCACTGCAGTGTTTACCGGCTCACCGTTTACCTTGTAGTGGCGGTGCAGTGTAATTGGGAGAAGTGAATAGGAGAAGCAGCTCTAATGACGGCATGTAGATAAACATGGCAGAGGACAATGAATTCCAACAGCTAATTCCCCACCAATCTGATATTGATAACCTATCCCGAGGATCAATATGATGGAACCGGAATAAGTCTGTGCAGGAACCTGACAGCAACTGTTCAATTTCCCTGCAGTGCCTCCACAGGACAACTGAAGCATTACACCATTTGAAATTAAATCACTGAGCTGTCTCTGTAATGCACAGACATGCTGGGTCCTCCAGAGCAAGAGACCATCTATGAAGCCAGTCTGTGTTCCACTGAATAGATGAGGGTCTTGAAGAGGGTGCGCATTTAAAATTTCCTATCCAAAACTGTGCTTTCTAAGCCCACAAACCCCTTGACTTTAGGTTTAACATGCCTTTAAGAGTTCAAATAACTTTAGACGGTCTCTAAATGTGCACAGATTATACTGCTGAGCCTTAACCACCACTATGTGAGTGCGGTGCCTGACCAAACACTGCACCGTATGCAAAAAGTGACTTGTCAGCAGCAGCGGTTCCGGTTCATCCTCTTTTGGGCACACGCTGGATAAGTCCATGTGTACTTTTGCTTCTCCACACGGGAACATCTAGTGGAAAACCGTTCTTATAATCATTAAATTAAAAATACTGCTCCGCACATGATAGTTTAATGATAGTGTGAAAGGGTAATTTTTCCCGCGACGATCCCATGTGAGCAGCGAATAATACATGTATTTTATGCTGAAGCAATTTACTGTAATTTAGAGACACTTAGGCAGACGTATCATTTCTTTTTAGTTGCAGTCTTTAGGTTTGACCCGTTACGTACCTAAGACTTTAATTTGAGGTACAAGGGGAAAAAATACAGTTCTCTAAAAGCAATGTCAATGTCCAAAGGCAAAATACAAAGACATCTTTCTGAATTACGGCTTCATGGTCCTCTCCTGTGGGCCAGGTGGTTAACGCGAGGAACAAACAGACTCAAGCCAGTAACAGGTTCTGTATAGCACTTCTTGTTTAATAGACTGGCATTATGCAAAGGTCTCGGAGGTGGTTCAAAAGCTATTTATTAACCCTTTAAGACTATGGATACTTTCAGAGACATTTAGCTATTGATTTACACATATTTTGGGCTAAAAAAAAAACAAATTCGTAATAGCTTTTTATAAAATCTTTTGCATAGCCTGGCTTCAGCAGCTTCAGTGTTTCACAGTACATGGCAGCTGCAGAAAGCCATTCTGTGATAAACCCTTTAGACTGTCAGTCTGACAGCTAAAGGTGCATTTACTAGGCTTGAGAATCGGGCAGATTATCAGGAAAGACCGCTCCTGCAATTCTATGGATGCCCTATATGGGCTCTGCACAGCAAGGATCATTAATATGACTATGTGCATGGGGCCATAAGGTGACCATACCTGTCCACAGATCCCACTTACTTCACTGGGATCTGCTAATAATCTTGTGTGTATGGAGGCAGCCCGACAATATTCCAATATCTCACAATGGGGAAATCAAGGGTTGGATTTTGGCCTATGTTCGTATTTGATTTGTGGTCTGGATTTTTAAAGAAAAACTTGATACAGTTTCAGATCTGTCATGTAGCAGATACCACAGACGCCCTAACAGAACCCACTGAAATAATGAGGGCCCTTGGGTTGTACCTTGGTGATTCTCGGATCCAACAATAAAAATGGCATTGCATGCCTCCAATGTAAATGTGAACGGAGCCCTAAATGGTCTCATTTTTTTGTTTCCCATGTAGATAAATGGCACCATAGTCTGGAAGATGCTTATGGAAATAACACAGGTAAGCAGGGTTGGGAATAAGATTGTGGTCAACAGCTTTGATCAACCTCCAGGTCCAGGTTACTATACCGTAAAAAGTCAGAACTTCTAGTTACCACAGATCAGACAAGTCTTTGCGCTGACCAATAATTAGTTCTTACATTGCTAGTTTTCTACTCATTCGGGTGTTCCCCACTGCATCGAAATAGGCACCTAGCAGGATAAAGAGTATTCCAAATGTATAAACTGATAGTACATTGCTAGGGTAGGCAATCATTTTATTATCGATACGGGCTTGACTTCTGGGACACCCACCATCCGTGTTAACGAAGGGGATGCAGCAGGAGTAAAGCACTGCATCCCCTGCACAGTGGTGCCCCAACCACCAGTTATGCAGCCCGCCCTATTTACCTTGAATACGACCGCATTGCTGCTCCCTGTACATTTCAGTGGTCTGTGTGCCACTGTGCATGGAAGACTTAGAGGGTCATGCAGCGCTATGCCTGCACTGTGCTTCATTCATTCCCAGGACTGGTGGGAGTCTCAGAAGCTAGGTTCCCACAAAGAACCCAATGGCATATCCATACGTACCAACATTTTTGTTAGGAAATTCGGGGCTTTAAGACCTCTCCCGTTACCGCCCACATCGGAGAAGAGAGTTTACACAAGTTCCGACCCATTTTCGACCAGAGACAAGACGATTTTGCCAGGTCTGTCCCTGAAAATTTCGGTCAATCCCGGCAAATTCAGGACTCTGTTAGAAACTATGCAACCCTTTAAACATCAAATTAAAATTGAGTTTTGATCTCAAGTAAACTCCTCAAGGAACAGATCATTTGGCGTGACCCACAAGGAGGGCTCTGCAGAGCATCAAGTGGTGTACAAAAGTACGACCCCTCCACCACAAAGGAAAATGTCCCCCCACACACACACTCGTTTAGATTTCAAAATGAATCTTTATCTTCCTAAGTATCAGAAAAGCATGAAAGCATGATCACTCGGAATGATTAACTTACAGCAACTTATGAGAGGGCAACAGTAACAACAAAAGAACTCGTAAGAGATAACAATCAAAATGACTCAAACAGGAAGAAACACAAGAAGATAACTTTCAGACGCAAACATTGGCACGTACCCCGCGTTTTTATAAGCCACAGCGCTCTGGTCAGCAGATTATAGGACAGCGCTCCAGAAAGCTCATGTGTAAAGCATTTTCATGTGAATATAAGGAGATAATGTTGGTTTACTCATTTCCCAGATAAGTGTTTATAGATAATATTATTTTATCATCTGATTCTTGTCTGAACAGAAGAGAGTTGCAACATCATTTGTTCTAGAAGCCAAAAGGCTGCAAAAGAATCGAGTCCCTATAGGGCTGTATGGCCTAATGATGACCACACACATTAGGCCATCATCTGACCCCTCAATACACATGCACACCAGGCTGGGTATGCATGTATTCTGAAGAGCACCAAGGGTAGGCCCAAGCCAATTCTGTGCACCCTTGCTTCCTCTCCCAGCATCTCTCTCTTCTTGATTGACAGGACCAGGTGAGATGACTATGCAGGAACCTGGCCCTGTCAAGCAGGAAGGAGAGCGAGGGGCTGGCAGAGGAAGCATGAGGAGCAAGGTGCATAGTGTGGCCTGGGCCCGCCCTTGGTGCATTTAACCACACATTTGCATATGGATTCAAACGACTTTTTCTCCAGAATGGAGAAAGGCATCATTACATTCAAGATGATCTTATAGCCCTACCTGTGCCTGGTTTATCAGCGATTCTCCTGGTGACAGATTTCCTTCCTTTTGATGTGACAGTGACATATCACAGGCTTTGATTGTGAGGGCCCCCACTGATCGCTTAAACGAGGAGAGAGAAGCACTTGTATAACAATCACTCCTCGTAGCAGGAGACGGAATCGAGACAGGCCCATGGACTTTCTATACTTCAGCAGCAGGGAGAGAGAGCGTGCTATGTGAGTGCTTCTTTGTACTTGTCATAGAAATCAGCAGGAGTCTCACCCTCTCGACCACCACCAAATAAAACCTTTGATATGTTGCCATGACTTATAAAAAGTTTTTTGCAGCCAAATTTTAATGTTACTTTAAGAAGTTCATAACTCACAGAAAAAAGATGCACCACATGGATAAGCAACTGACAACACTGTCTGATCCCTCACTCGGATGTTAAAAGCTGAGAGATTCGCCAATATTTCCAATCAGGAACATATCAGAGCCCCTTTAAGCACCACTACACGGTATCTCAGCATGACATGGGGTCCTACCACTAGACTACCTATGGTGTGTGAACAAGGTCTGAAAAGGTATTAAGCAGCCTACAGCCCCCTCCCACTCACCTGCATTGCAGGACCAACAATGCAATGGGGAACAAATGAGGCCGCAAGCTACACCTACAACAGACCATGTGGCACCGGCTTCCAGGTGCAACAGAATGTTTACCAGCCATATGCAATGGCACATTCAATACATATAAAACACTTTAAGAAGTTACCTAAGACTTCCTTGGAAAAATTAATTACTTGTGCTATCATCATTAACTACCTGTGCTATCATCATTAACTACCTGTGCTATCACCGGCTCCCGAGGTGATCATTCCACAGTAAAAAAGGACTGTAGTCTTGTTGACTGCTCCCTTTCACCCCAATATAGGCAGCCCCCTCTATCTTTGGGGGGGGTTATACTAGGAAGACTTCGTTTTCCAATAGGGGAAACTTCAGTACTTTGTTTCCCACACTTGGGTAATCCACTCAACTCAGGATAGAATTGGGACTCGCACAATTAAAAACCACAGCAGATTACCAGGCGGATGAGATTTTACAAATGGGGCCAGGAGTTCACAAATCTCATCCACACACTGAGGACCATTTCCACACAAAACTTGATTTTTAAAATCCACGGCCTGTCAATTTTTGTTGTGGAATTTAAGTGTGGTTTTCAGGAGTGAAACCCCCAGTGAATCTCCATGCAAAAAAATTTCTGTCACGTGTGAACCTACCCTTGTATGTTCACATGGTTGATTTTCAGTGCAAATGCAGATTTCAATCTGTATTTCACCTCTCACTGCCGCTCAGTTGTAATTCACGTCAAATTCACGTCAAATTTTTCCAACATGTATTTGCTGCCGTGCGAAAATAGAATTAGACACCTCATTTCAAGACTAAATCAGAGGGTCTTTCAATATTTCCTGTTAAGTAAGTTTCTCTATCTTCATTTCCAACTCCAGGGCTTTCTTTTAACCCCTTCGAGACTCAATTTTTGTTTTTTCTGCCCCATCTTTTTTACTTTTCTGTTCACATAGCCATACCAGGGCTTGTGTATCGCGGGACAAGATGTATTTTTACAGATGACCTATTCTTCAGTGTGTCTGATCAGTGGGGTCCGAAAACCCGGGACCCATGCCGATCAACTGTTTTAAAGGCACTGCCGCTCTCAGGAGCACTGTGGCCTTCTCTCTGCTCCCCAAGCACAGTGTTGTCGATTTGATAGGTATCGTAGCTCAGCCTCAATGGGGCTGAGTTGTACATAACTGCAAAAAGGGGGTCAGTCAGCACATCCCAATGCGCAGGTGCACGGCTAGAAACACAGAAAAAAACACAACGCAACAGCATTCTGCAGACACAAATAAAGTACAATAATGCCATAGTAATAGAAAATATCCTGGTAGGCCCATGGACTTTCTATACTTCAGCAGCAGGGAGAGAGCGTGCTATGTGAGTGCTTCTTTGTACTTGTCATAGAAATCAGCAGGAGTCTCACCCTCTCGACCACCACCAAATAAAACCTTTGATATGTTGCCATGACTTATAAAAAGTTTTTGCAGCCAAATTTTAATGTTACTTTAAGAAGTTCATAACTCACAGAAAAAGATGCACCACATGGATAAGCAACTGACAACACTGTCTGATCCCTCACTCGGATGTTAAAAGCTGAGAGATTCGCCAATATTTCCAATCAGGAACATATCAGAGCCCCTTTAAGCACCACTACACGGTATCTCAGCATGACATGGGGTCCTACCACTAGACTACCTATGGTGTGTGAACAAGGTCTGAAAAGGTATTAAGCAGCCTACAGCCCCTCCCACTCACCTGCATTGCAGGACCAACAATGCAATGGGGAACAAATGAGGCCATAAGCTACACCTACAACAGACCATGTGGCACCGGCTTCCAGGTGCAACAGAATGTTTACCAGCCATATGCAATGGCACATTCAATACATATAAAACACTTTAAGAAGTTACCTAAGACTTCCTTGGAAAAATTAATTACTTGTGCTATCATCATTAACTACCTGTGCTATCATCATTAACTACCTGTGCTATCACCGGCTCCCGAGGTGATCATTCCACAGTAAAAGGACTGTAGTCTTGTTGACTGCTCCCTTTCACCCCAATATAGGCAGCCCCTCTATCTTTGGGGGTTATACTAGGAAGACTTCGTTTTCCAATAGGGGAAACTTCAGTACTTTGTTTCCCACACTTGGGTAATCCACTCAACTCAGGATAGAATTGGGACTCGCACAATTAAAAACCACAGCAGATTACCAGGCGGATGAGATTTTACAAATGGGGCCAGGAGTTCACAAATCTCATCCACACACTGAGGACCATTTCCACACAAAACTTGATTTTTAAAATCCACGGCCTGTCAATTTTTGTTGTGGAATTTAAGTGTGGTTTTCAGGAGTGAAACCCCAGTGAATCTCCATGCAAAAAATTTCTGTCACGTGTGAACCTACCCTTGTATGTTCACATGGTTGATTTTCAGTGCAAATGCAGATTTCAATCTGTATTTCACCTCTCACTGCCGCTCAGTTGTAATTCACGTCAAATTCACGTCAAATTTTTCCAACATGTATTTGCTGCCGTGCGAAAATAGAATTAGACACCTCATTTCAAGACTAAATCAGAGGGTCTTTCAATATTTCCTGTTAAGTAAGTTTCTCTATCTTCATTTCCAACTCCAGGGCTTTCTTTTAACCCCTTCGAGACTCAATTTTTGTTTTTTCTGCCCCATCTTTTTTACTTTTCTGTTCACATAGCCATACCAGGGCTTGTGTATCGCGGGACAAGATGTATTTTTACAGATGACCTATTCTTCAGTGTGTCTGATCAGTGGGGGTCCGAAAACCCGGGACCCATGCCGATCAACTGTTTTAAAAGGCACTGCCGCTCTCAGGAGCACTGTGGCCTTCTCTCTGCTCCCCAAGCACAGTGTTGTCGATTTGATAGGTATCGTAGCTCAGCCTCAATGGGGCTGAGTTGTACATAACTGCAAAAAAGGGGGTCAGTCAGCACATCCCAATGCGCAGGTGCACGGCTAGAAACACAGAAAAAAACACAACGCAACAGCATTCTGCAGACACAAATAAAGTACAATAATGCCATAGTAATAGAAAATATCCTGGTGCTAATGCTACACTTATTTTGTAAATTTGAGATTCTTAGCAAATACATTTTGTACAAAATTATTTGGGCCCGTCTGCAAAACGGCAAGGCGATCTCAATGAGATGGGAACCTAACACTAATTCCTACCTGTTAAATTTGAGATTCTTAGCAAATACATTTTGTACAAAATTATTTGGGCCCGTCTGCAAAACGGCAAGGCGATCTCAATGAGATGGGAACCTAACACTAATTCCTACCTGTTATGTGCCATAATGGCCACCATAAAATTCAGGGAGTGCAGGGAGTCCACTCTTTTGGCCTCTAGGGTAATGCACATGTCTGACATATACACTGGGAGCTTTTCTCAGCGTATAATTTAAATGTAAAGCAGAAGGCAGAATCAGACTACATATGCTTTTTTGTAGTCTGTAACTATGGAGACACAAAGAGATTTATCAAAACTGCTGCAAAGTGAAACCGGCTTAGTAAGGGCTCTTTCAGACTAGCGCTTTTGTTTTCCGGCATAGAGATCCGTCGTCGGGTCTCTATGCCGGAAAAATCCTGATCAGGATTATCCCAATGCATTCTGAATGGAGAGAAATCCGTTCAGGATGCATCAGGATGTCTTCAGTTCAGGACCGGAAAGTTGTTTGGCCGGAGAAAATACCGCAGCATGCTGCGCTTTTTGCTCCGGCCAAAAATCCTGAACACTTGCCGCAAGGCCGGATCCAGAATTAATGCCCATTGAAAGGCATTAATCCGGATCCGGCCTTAAGCTAAACGTCGTTTCGGCGCATCGCCGGATCCGACGTTTAGCTTTTTCTCAATGGTTACCATGGCAGCAAGGACGCTAAAGTCCTGGTTGCCATGGTAAAGTGTAGTGGGGAGCGCGGGAGCAGTATACTTACCATCCGTGCGGCTCCCGGGGTGCTCCAGAGAGACGTCAGGGAGCCCAACACGCATGGATCACGTAATCCATGCGCATGGGATGCTCTGACGTCATTCTGGAGCGCCCCGGGAGCCGCACGGACTGTAAGTATACCGCTCCCCCGCTTCCCACTACTACTATGGCAACCAGGACTTTAATAGCGTCCTGGCTGCCATAGTAACCTGAAAGCATTTCGAAGACTGATCAGGATCCTGATCAGTCTTCTAATGCTTTCAGGCGACTTGCGTTCTGACGGATCCGGCGGGACGGAAGTGCCTGCCGGATTCTCAGAACGCAAGTGTGAAAGAGGCCTTACCCATATAAACCAATCTCACCCTTCAGAACTTTTCAGATCTTTTTCAGAACTCCTCTGGATAGTGAACGGATGAATCTGATTGGCTGCTTTAGGCGACTAAACCAGTTTCCTTTTGCAGCAGTTTGGATAAATCTCCCCCACAGTTCTGATATGATTTTTATTAAAGGAAATGTCACCTATCATTTTTTTCTGCTATTTAAAACCAGACATCAACACAGATCCTTGTTTTCTAATCCGTTTTTATTTTCTGATTGCAGATTTTTTATTTTTTTATTTCTATATCCTGAACACGATTATGGGGGCGGCCATCTTGTGTGAGGTGTTGTTAACAGCATTTAGAAATATGTTTTACAGCAGCCACCATGGGCCATTAATACAGTCAACAGGAGCTGACCCCATTCACTTCTATGGGAGAGTTTTCTAGGCCGCTCTGTGACCTGTTCAGAGGTCATTGTACAAGGAAAGAATAGATAAGCTCTGACAGTCACCTATTGTGAATGGTGGATCCTGTCTTATCTATACACAGAGGTGATATCATTACAGGCAGGATTAGAATGAAAGATAAGCAGGTAACTGCAGTAACGTGACCTGTACAAACCACGGAGTGGCACCTATTATTAGGTTTCGTGGCCAGTGCAAAAACTGCAGGATTTTTTGTTTTAGTTTAAGTATAAAAAGTGACATGGAAAATGAAAAATATCAAAAAATATTTAAAAATATGTTAAACATAAAAAAAATTATTTAAACAGCAGGTCATTTTCTGATGACACATTCCCTTTTAAAGATGCATTGGTGAAAAATATTTGCTATGTTCTCATTCACGGCTAATCAGATAAACCAGCCGTAAACTATACCTTGACTTCTGAAAAACATTGGGCCTTGTAAATTCAGGTGAAAATGGCTAGTAAGCACATGAAAAGCGCTTTCATAAATTAGCCTGTTGGAACGGGCATATATTTACGCTGCGTCTGACTGACAGTTCTCTTATTAAGCTCATAAAAATGGAGGCAACGTGATCTTCCAAGAATGTTTGTTCTAGCTGTACTATTTGAAGAAACCGAGAGAAAAAAAAAAGTAACGGACAATGAACAGGCCTTGACTTCTCCGACAATTTATTTTACAGCCTCCTGAGCGCCGAGGGTGTTTTTGCAAGTCACTGAACTTGAGAAATATTTTGCTTGCTCGGCCGGGAATTTAGTAACACCATTTTCAGCTCGTTAGAAAAGAAATTAGACTCTTTTGCTAAAAATATAAATTCCTTTTGGGCATCAAGTGGTTCCCCCTCCACTAAGTTTTACTTCTTTCACAACTTGGATCTTTTTAGCTCTTTCCCTTGAAAAAAAACCAATTACCATGGGTGGAAAAATGACTCTGGCTATAAAATATGTGACCGACAAACTCAATGGGGGAGACTATAGGTACACCTACGCAGGCCGCGTTGGTTGTTCCTTCCAGGACTTGATAGGCCGGCAGTACACGCATATTTCAGATTACAGCTACTGTTTGTTCCGAAACTAATAAGTCTCTTTAATTACAACCCCAGTAGAACGTTTTTCCTTTGGTAAGAACAGAACATTCTTCCCCGTAACCACCATTAATATTTGAACATATCACCGCTGATAGCAGGTGCCGTCCTGTTCCGTGTCTTCCCAGGATCATACAAGCAAAACAAATTCATAAAAAAATTGTCAAAAAGAAAAATGGGAATAAATAATTGAGGCAAATTCCACTAGAAACCAGGTCAATTTTAACAGTTCAATTCCAGCAGTTTGCACTGTTTGCATCTTTGTCACCAAGCAATATGGGATGCCATAAAAAAATTGGATATTTTGTATGGATGCTCTCTGGACTACATAATCCTGCCTTAGGTTCCATGAACATCACGTTTCAGGCCAGAAGTGGAAATCTATACCTCCGATGGACGGTTGCAATGTATCCCACTATATAAGGGTAAAATGGGATATTTTATCGTTAACTTGGTATGGAACAGTGTAGACTACTGCACAAAAAAGGTACACCGACATATACTGGCAGGATGGAAGCCAAAAGGACACACTTTTGCCCTCTACTAAGTGAATGCCGTGATATGATGCACATACACAGGGGTGCACCTAGCCTTTCTGCTGCCTGAGACGAAAACTGAAATGGCGTCCCTTCCTTCCCAATGTCAATTTCTTAACCTAACTCCTTCCCTTCAGCCTATGGCCCTTCTGCTGCCTCTCTCTTGCCCTTACCTGCTGCTGCCTGAGGCGATCGCCTCACCTGACCTCATTGGTGGTGCACCCCTGCATATACGCACCAAATGCGATATGAACATAGCCCATAGCCTGGCTCAGACAATTTCTTCCTGCTCCAATTAGCAGAGCAAGGGCATAGGCTCTGCTTTGCAGCAGCGTCTACAGCGTCTGCCCTTGGCCTGCTGATAAGATGAATCCATATGTTCGAATCAATTCACTCATCTCTACTGTAAGCCCATATGGAACAGTTAAATACCGTATTTTTCGGCCTATAAGATGCCCAAACCCACCCATCACCATCGTGGGGGGAAAATCCCAGTGCATCTTATGGGGAGAATACTAATGAAGTTCAAATATGGAAGCGCTCATGAGTCCAGCAGGACCAGGGAGCGGTGAATGCAGCGCTCCTTCTAAGCGTTCTGTATTCACCACTTCCTGGTCTTCTGCCGGCACCGCATGCTGTGCTGTGGCCTGCCCACAGCGTGAAGTCGTCGGCGCACACTCTAACCTCACGCTGTGCAACGTCGGGTCACAGCACAGCGCTGTGGAAGAGCGCTGGATCTCAGGAGTGGCAGTGACGGTGGGGGTCTGATCTGAGGTCTGATTGGAGGTCCTATTAACATTGGGGTCTGATCTGAGGTCTGATTAACATTGGGGGTCTTATTTTCCTCCTCTAAAACCTAGGTGTGTCTTATAGGGTGAAAAATATGGTACATTACAACAGAGAATACAGAGTGAATACACCCCGAGGGTACAACATGTGACTGAAATCACAGCAGATTTTGCCAGAAATGGCTGTGGATTTCATCCTCTCCATTGGAAAAGGTGAAATCCGCATTGGAGATCCGCTGCATAACCTGATTGCTGCAGACTAATCTGCACCACAGGTCAATTTACGCTGCATGTGGATTCGATTTCTTAAAGCCTGAACCGCCTTGCTGGTCCTCTACAACGCAGCAGATCTGCTTGCATAAAGATCCGCTACGGCAAATCCACAGCGTTTCAGCTGCGTGTGGATGAGCACTAAGGGTTGTTTGCAGCTCTTCCCCCATAAAGAATAACTGGAGTGAGACGTAAACTAAAGCAGTACACAAAAGGCTACAGGCCACTTTATTTTCTCACTGTGATCTTATAAGATGCTCTTTACTAAATGATTAAAGGGGTTGTCCTAAAAAAAAAAAGTACAATTTTCAAACCAGCACCTGGATCTGAATAATTTTCTAATTACAAGTAATTAAAAATTTAGTATAGCCACTGAGTTATGCACTGAAGTCTATCTGTATAGCGCCACCGGCTGTTTGCCCTTTTTCAAAATTCTCTGTCCAGCTCACTGAGGTGGACATACATGCTCAGTTCCATCCTTCAGCTGCAGCAGAAAGGAGATGACCCCTGAAAAAGTGCACGCCCTCTAAGTTGCCCGCTTGACATAAATCTAGCAAAGCAATTGGAGCAATGAATGGGGAGATGTCTGGATCCATATGAGGTACAGGGCTGGTTCTAGCTTTGTTAGAGGCCATCATAGACTATATAATCACGGCATAACTCCTTTAGGGCTCATTAATATGACCATAGTGTTTTGCGGCCCGCAAACTGAGGATCCGCAAAACACGGATACCGGCCATGTGCCTATTGCCGCGGAACGGAACTACTGATGCGGACAGTACGTGGTGTGCTGTCTGCATGTTTTGCGGCCCTATTGAAACGAATGGGTCTGCACCGTTTCCGCAAAGTTACGGAAAGAATGCGGACCCATTCACACGGTCGTCTGAATGAGCCTTTAAGCAGGTCCAATGGTGCCCCGGACGGGAGTCAGTGGTGCGCCAGCGACTCAGGCCTGGAGCTGCTGTCATTATTATATGGTAGAAGTTTGGCGAGTCCTGAATTTATTAAAAGTGACCGGTCAAAGATCACTGACCCAAAGGAGCACCTGCATCGCCTGCTCTCCGAAGTACAGCGGTGGCGTGAGAATAGGAGGGAATGACAAAGGCACCTATTTTTTTAAGAAAAATTCCTTATTCAATCCTATACAATTCAACACATAGGGCAAAACCGGTGACAAAATCTGTAAAAAAAAAAAAAAAGCAGATACTGATCCTGCCACACATTTCTTGTGGATTTTTCCTGTAGGGATGTAACCTGAGCGGTGGGCAGGGGGCGAGCGCCATTCCCGTATACACACAGAGGACGGTGGGGAGCATTACAGGGGCAGCTTATATGTTATCAGAGCGATTAGACCAATGTAAATGGCTCTAAAGCCTGCAAAGAAAGCCGCCTCGCCCCCCCTGACAGGGTCCCAAATATGAATGTTAAGTGATGAGTCAGTTGAGCAGCGTCTATTCTGGTCACGAGCCAAAACAGATAGAACAATTGCTTTGTGAGGCAGCGAGATAAAGAAACTGCAGCTCATCAGTGTTCCAATGATAACAGTCCATTCATAGCTGCAAAAATAGACCCGCGCACCGTACGGCCCCCGGGGAGTGCGCAGGAATTCCCGCCCCCACCAAGAAGGTAATTCAGGAGCTGAGCAACTGAACTGACTGCGGTGACAGCAATGTCATGGATGGAAAAAGTTTCTAGGGTTATGCTAAACCAGGGATCAGCAACCTTCGGCACTCCAGCTGTTGCGAAACTACAACTCCCAGCATGCTCCCTTCACTTCAGTAGGAGCTCAGAGAACAGTCAAACAAGTGTGCATGATGGGAGACGTAGGTTCACAATGTCTGGAGTTGCTGATCCCTGCGCTAAACCGTGCCACTTCTATGCTTGCACTGCGCATTGCAGTCAGAGCTGGATGGTATGTGCCATCTACTGCAATGTGGCGGTATACATTAGGGGTTGGACGGGGGGGTGATGTATGAAAAACGTTCAACCTAATGACTAATAGACATATAGAACATGAGAATCTCTTTCTAAGAAAGCTAGAACCAGCCCTGTACCTCACATGGATCCAGAGATCTCCCCATTCATTGCTCTGCTAGATTTGTATTAAGCTGGCAGCTCAGGGGACATGTCCTTTCTGTTGCAGCTCTTTCCATTTAAGGCCTTGTTTACATATCTGTTTTTCACTAACATGTGCTGTCCACATTGTCTGCACACAGCACATGTACCCGTTGATTTTAATGTGCCCGTTCACCTATTGGTATTTTTTTTTACTCACATACACTACTTTGGTCCATGATGCGGACCAAAAACGCCCATTATAGTCTATGGGTCACTGAAAAAACAATGGGGATGGCATTCGTGTTTCATCTATATTTCACAGATGGCTGCCAGAAAATGCTCTTGAAAATAATCCCCAGCTAATCATTGTCCATGGAATACGGATGACGCGCAAAGGTAAAAAACGGACACACAAACCAAACACGGATCCTTAACGGACATCTTCATAGATGAAACACGGACTTGTTTTTTTCCCACCCATCAAATGGACACGGAAATGTGAACGGTCACAGCTTCTAACAGTAGATACGGCTGGGTGAAACTGAGCATGTGCGACCACCTCAGTGATGTTCCTGAAATGGGCAGAGAAAACAAGGAAACGCACAAACAGCAGGTGGCACTATACAGATAGATTTTACCGAATTCATTCTGCGGCTATACTAAATGCTTCAATAACATGCAATACTAATGTATGGTGATTGTACATATTGGCTACTTTGCTGGCTTTATTCATTCTTCCATCTCATTAAACACTTCTCGTTTCCAGGGGTTATAACCACCCTCCAATCCATCAGCAGTGGTCGTGCTTGCACACTATAGGAAAAAACATCAGCCTTTGCACACTCCCACAGTCCTGGCCACCAGAAAGGCCAGAGCTTTTTCCTACAGTGTGCAAGCACGGCCACCGCTGCTGGATTGCAGGGTGGTCGGAACCATGGAAATATAACCATATGATGTGATGAAAAAATGAATCCAGCCAGCAAAGGAGGCAATATGGACAATACCAATGCATTAGAAAGTGGCTTATGTTATCTTTCTCTACATGATAAATGCCATTTGCTTAAGTGAGACAACCCCTTTAAAGAAGAATAAAGTTAAAGTTTTGGAATGGCCAAATCAAAGGCCTGACCTTAATCCAATAAAAGTCTTTATAACCTGAAGCGAGCAGTTCATGGGAGAAAACCACCAACATAACAGCGCTGTTTTATACTGAGGAATGGGCTAAAATTCCTCCAAGCCGATGTGCAGGACTAATCCACAAATCCTGGAAACGTTTAGTTGGTTCACATACTTTTACCACTCACAGAAGTGTGATATTGGACCATTTTCCTCAATCAAATGATCAGGTCTAGTATTTTTTGACTCGTTTGATTTCGTCATCTTTATCTACTTTTAGGACTTGTGTGAAAATTTGACGTAGTTTTAGGTCAAATGTGTGCATAAACACTTCCCTACATACCACTGTATGTAATAATTCAGCAGACAATGCTATTCTATGCAAAAAAAAAACAAAAAACATATGGATATGTTGATGGGTGCGCTGGGAGCTTTTTAGTGTAGATGCGGCCTACATTAATTACTAAAATATAGTGAAATATTCCCATAGAGCCACACAATACGGCATAACCCCTGTCTCTAAGACTCTGACGTCACCATGTTTAGGTTTTCCAGCAGAGCCTTGTTTTGGTGCCTCAGGCACGGAAAGATAAGTGACAGTCACTCAAGGTCAGAAGAAGCGAGCAGGAAGCGACCCCGTCTCCCCTGTTTGACTCATTGTTTCAAGAGTCCATGTGTTTACATTTCAGGACGAAACACCTCGGATAGCACAGACCGAAAGGATGACTAAAAACCACTACAGCAAAGACAATATTGCAAAACAGGGTTTCGTGGAGCAGTAGAACGAGGAAACGCTAACCTAACTACGGTCTTAACATAATGCCTTTACAAAAAACACGGAAGAAAAAGGAAAAAGTTCCTTCAAGGGAGTTATCAAAGAAAACACCATCAAAATTTCAATATCTGAACGTTAAGTTTAAAATATAAAAAAAAGTCCCCATAAATTAATATCAAAGGCTTCATGTAGTCCCCTTGTTTTAGGTTGACTGCCTATTTGATCGGCAGACACAACACCCACCCACCAATCAGTTATTCAGGAGTAGCTTAGGCACTGGAACTGTGCAATGAACGGAGCTGGACCCGTTCACTTCAATGGGAGCTGGACTGCAGTAACCAGCTCTGTCCACTAAACAGTGGATGGAGCTGTGTAGTTGCGGCATGTACACTACGGTGATCAGCGGGGTTCTGGGGTGTAGGATCTCCACTGATCAGATCCAAATATAAAAAGAATGGACGACCCCTTTTAAGTGTGGTTTAACACATCGATTTAACTTTTTTTTTATTTTATTTTTTAAATGCTTTTTTTGTGGCAGTTTTTTTAAAGCCAAAACCATAAATGGATTAAAGAGGTAGGGGAAATAAAAATGAAGGACAGACCTCTCCTTCCTGCTGGATCCACTCGTGGTTTTGGCACAAAAAAAAAAACTGTATCAAAAACTTTGGCCAAACCGCCCTAACATGTATTCCATTAAAAAAAAAAAAAAAAAAAACATAGATGTTCATTTTAACCCCTTCCCAACTTATATGGGACTTTAAAGATGGTTCCCACTTACCAGCTGAAAGGGTAACATAGCCATGGGGTGCCTGCTGTTTTACAAAGCAGACACCCCGAGGTAAGGTCTGCATTTGAGTGGTCTTTTCCTGGGAGCTCTGCGCTCCCGGAGACAGAACGACTTCCCTGTGCTGAGATCGAGCCGCAGGCCCTCATTCAGCAATGTTATTGGGGGAAAAAAGCAATGCCTCCAGGAAAGTACACAACAAAAACACGGAAAATCGCTGCACCCTGAAGGGGATAAATGGGTTCCCTAGCTTTTACTAAGTAATGGATAGGCCATCACTAGTTGATCAGCAGGGATCCAATACCGGCACCCCCCTAATAATCAGCGGTAGGGTTGAGCGAAATTGTATTTTAAGTTCGGCGTCCAAAGTTCGGGTTATCGAAGAATACCGTTATGGATTCCGCTACCACGGACCATAACAAGTTTGCGCAACCATCTTTCACTGCTCTACTTCCTTCTTCTCCTCCACACAGAGCACAGGAGCTCCGCCCCTCATGTCACATGATCATTATACCTGGCCCTTTACCACCTATTATCCAATCCAGTACTGAGCCACGCCCCCTGCACTGATCACATGACGTCATCCCAGGTCCTTAGTGTTGTCTAAGGTTCGGGTTCATTGAAGAATCCCGTTATGGATTCCAAATTCCGTTATGGTCAGTGGTAGCGGAATCCATAACGGGATTCTTCGATAACCCCAACCCGAACTTTGGACGCCAAACTTAAAATACAAGTTCACTCAACCCTAATCAGCGGTTTGGATATAGCTCGATAGGTAGAGGCTGGCCCTGGAATGTCACAGCTCCATCAACCTTGTAGTGGAGGATGTTTGTTACTACAGCGCTGCTTCCACTGAAGTCCACGAGAGAAGTTGTAGTAACGAGCTCCCGCCACTAAAAGGTGCTGTGAAGTTCTGGTTCCAGCTATGGAGCTACACCCACACAGCTGATTGGCGGGAGTCCTAGGTGTCAGGACCCCTATCGATCAGCTAATGACGACCTTTCCTGAGGATAGCCTAGACTTGTCACCACCACTCACTCTACTTGTAGGACTTCTTCCATGCTGCTCCGAAATTCTGGAATAGTTTACCTTTGGGCCACAGGTCAGCTCCTAAAATGCCCAGTTTTAAGCTGGGATATAGTGATGTCAAAAGAGATTTTTGTGCATTTTCAACGTGAACAGAAATCCCTTAAAAATGTGAAAGCACATATGACTTTGGTACATAGCAATGTATATTAATGGACAGTGAAAATAACGAGAAGCATTAGTTTTCTTGCTCTACTACTTGAGACATAGTGAAGCCTTAAAATGCTCATAGGACCAGGAGGGCAATTAACGAGGGTTAAGGCTTGATGGATAATACACTTGACAGTGCCCGTGAACATTTACATACGTTCAATCTGCCATCACTAGTAATAGAGGACAGCATTCATAGGGCTTTAGAGTTTAGAAGGTTATTTCTTTGCCCTTTGATCTTTTTGAGGCCAAGTACTACTTAGTGGAAATACCGTTCAAACTGGAGAAATCTGTTCAGTTCTGCTCACTTCTTTGCAAACACTGATGAATAATTATTCCTCAATGTCTGCCTGTATTTGGATGCACATAGCTAAATACTGACTCGATTTTACCGTGACTTGCCGTATAGCCCTAGCCGTAAAGAACTGGGCGCGTCAGCATTAGAAGTATGTATTTCAAATGATGTCTCCAAAATCCATTAACCCCTCAGTGACCACCCATACGTGTTTTTAAGGCGGGAACTAAGGGGCCTTAGGCTGGGCCGCTGCTTCTTACATGAGAGCCGCGGCCCTGCTCTAACAGCCGGACCGGCAGGAGTGCTGATCCGGGCTGTTTAACACTTTACATGCTGTTGGCAATGGCGCCCGCCGCATGTAACGTGCCGACAGACGGAGCGGACTCCTTCTGTCTCCCATAGGCACCCCGCAAAAGCGATTGCGGGGTGCTGGTGTGTGTGAAGGCTGCCTGGGGTCTGATTTAGGCCCCAGACCAGCCTTCAGTAATTTCCAGCAGGCTCCGCCTCTCTGGCGCAGCCTGCTGGTCAATGTTAGAATAGCATTGCCATTAAAATACAATGCACTATTGCATTGCGCATTGCATTTTTTAAAGCAATCAAAAAGCTGTCTGTTATGGTCCCCGTGTGAGACTATTAGGCGCCTTTCACACGAGTTTTCCCGCACGGGTGCAATGCGCGACGTGAACGCATAGCACCCGCACTGAATCCTGACCCATTAATTTCAATGGGTCTGTGTACATGAACGTTTTTTTCCACGCATCAGCTCTGTGTTGCGTGAAAAATGCAGCATGTTCTATATTCGGTGCATGCGCAATATGAAAAGCTGTTCCTCTGCCCATAATGGGCAGAGCAGTGCGCATGCGCCGGCCAACTAAAGACATCCGTCCCACCGTTGTTCTGCCACTCGGCTGGAGGAGGTAATAGGACAAGGAGCGGGCTAGAAGGCAGAAAGAGGCATGTTTTTCTGAGCACATCACCCAGTAACGCCGCCCCTGGGCACCTTCAGCGGCTCATTTACATACGGTTTAAAAGTCTCTTTTTCATCATCTGGACCACGGACGATTAAAAAAAAGAAGAGACTATAGTAATGAGGGGCAAAGAGTCTGTAACCTGATTTGAGCGGTCTGAAACGCTCAGCTTAGGTGAAAAACTCTCTTTAAAAAAAAATTACCAATTTGTTCTCCCTACTCAGTCTTCAGCTTCTGGTTCTGTAATATTCTACATTATATAGCAGTTCTGTGCCGGAGACAAATAGCAGAATATTGGACTTTCTAGATTTTCAGATGCCAGATTAAAGGAATTTTACTGTAATAGGTATCTACTTTAGGCTAGTTTCACACCAGCATTAAAATTTACCGGTAGGCTGTTCCAGCAGAGTTCATTGTGTCTGGCATAGCTGAATACTGCCTTTCCCCGCCAGAGTCCATCGACTAAATAGGAATCGGTAGGGATCCGGGCTGCTTCCAGCATTAGAGCCAAGATTCACCTGGACAAAAATTGCTGGAAGCACCACTTATTGTCCGTCCAAATCCTGACACTAATCCCAGAAACAGGTTGGATCCTTGCCAGGTCCTATTATAGCCAACAGGGCCTGACAATACTCCAGCCCTTTCCAGCTATGCCGATACGATGAACTCCGGCAGGCTGTTCCTCTGCCTGAAGATTTTAACTAGTCTTGAGCGAGTCGAGCTTCGGGTGATCAATCCGAAGTCGATTCATTCAACAAGTTACAAGTTCGATTTGAATGAGGTCTCCGTACAGCATTAAAATGTATTGATTACGTGGAGCCAAACGTCATTTCACTCGAAGTCGCGCAAGACTTAGATGAATTAATTTGGTATTCATTTCTACTCCTTTAAAAACATTTAAAGTTAGGAATTGGAAGTCATGTTTGATACTGAGGGGTGGATTGGCCATAAACCTTACAGGGACATTTCTCGGTGGGCCGATGCCCAGGGGGCTGCCTGAGCCCTCCGAACTGCCGCCCAGTGGAAGTTTTTGGGGATGTATTTGGTGCTGCTGGGGCAGTATTTTGTGATGTATATGTGCCACAATATGGTATTGCTGGCCCTGCCTTCTATCAATTTGGACCCGACTACAAAACAGGTCCGCTTTTTCCCGGGCCACTTTAAAGGGTTTCTGTCACCAGAATTAACCCTATTAACCCTATTAAACTAGCTGACATTACGTAAATTACCCGTTACTCCAGAAATTTAACTTTTATAATAGGCTAATTAGCCTCCAGGAGCAGGGGGTCATTGCCCCTGCTCCTAGAGGCTCCGTTCTCCCACCTCTGTCCAAGCCCTGCTACACTAGATTGACAGGGCCAGGCAGCTTTCACCTTCAACTGCTGGCCCTGTGCGCTGTGGAAATCTTGCGCTGTTCAGTATTCGGCGCAGGCGTAGTGAGAAAGCCAGCAGCTGGCGAGCGCCCTTCCCTCACTGCGCCTGCACCGAAAGCGCGAGATTTACACGGCAGACAGGGCCGGCAGTAGGAGACCAACGTTGCCTGGCCTTGTCAATCTAGTATAGCAGGCCTTGGCCAGAGGTGGGAGAACGGAGCCTCTTGGGATGCAGAAGGGGCGAGAATGCTGAGGCCATTTGGATAACAGGCATCTCTTTGCTCTTGGGTGCCTAAAAGAAGAAAAAAAGGTACAAGACCAACTCCACTCATCATTTCTTACAAAAAATATATATATATAAAAACACAAAAAAAATAACTCCAGGTACCGTTGCATTGAAGGAAACATCCGGGCAGCATACACTGTCACTGACCTGTACCCTTTATCAACCTGCAGCAAGGCACAATTCGGGCTGGTATCAGGACTGTCAAGCTTAACAACCCCTTTATGGCTTCAAAATGAAATGCAGACACTACTCTATTGTTCCTGCCTCTCTCCAACTTAATCAAGCGATTATAGCCTCAATAAAACTTGAGAAGGGGCCGCACCAGGCAGAGACAGAGCAGTGACAAAGCAATTATTTATGCTCCCTTTGAAGTACCCACCGGCTTTATCATGGCATTGAAGGATAAGAACGGTGGGTAGGAAATCCAAGGGTATTGATGATATGCATTTGTAAAGCTTAAAAAAAAAGCAATAAAAACTAAAACTACAAAAAAAAAGCTATGATTGTTTATGGAGTTTATTGATGGATTTCAAGGTACTTTGTAAAGAGCCCATTAAAAGAGGTCATAAAATAATGATAGGCCCTCCGGTGCATCCCCCTTTCCAAGTCAACTTTTTATGTGGCATAATCCTACCCCTCCGCAACACACGGAGCAACAATCTCGGATTTCTCAAAGTAACAACCTGCATATGCCTGACCTTTAATCTGCAGATCTACTGCGATTACATCCGCCAGTCACACGGGAGACAAAAACAAAGCTATAAACGAGGGGCTACGTTCTAAAGAACGGACCCGGAACAAAGGGCTCGGCTATGGCCGGAATAACCCAATTACCAGGTAGAAGAAATTTAAAAATAAGAATTGGGGGGATTTAAATTTCCTTGAATCAGTCAGCAGAATAGGGGGATACTGTTTATGGAGCTTGTCACCTATGGGCAGTATCTGACAGACTGACATAGAATTTTAATTACCTGCAGCTTATAGGGTAAGAAGAGGTAGCAGTTGCACCCAGGTTTTGGTGGAGCATTTATGGGACCAGCTGGGACGCCAGCTTCAGCAACCTACAAGTGTGAAGGATCTATAGGCCCAGCGGTAACATCTGGGGGCAAATCGGCTGCAGGATACCATACAGAACCTGTATGCCTCCATGCCCAACTTATCTCATCTTGTATCCAGGCTAGAGGCCGTATTTCAGTTTGTATCCAGGCTAAATGCCGTATCTCATCTTGTATCCAGGCTAGACGCCGTATTTCATCCTGTATCCAGGCTAGACGCCGTATCTCATCTTGTATCCAGGCTAGAGGCTGTATCTAATCTTATAACCAGGCTAGAGGCCGTATCTCATCTTGAATCCAGACTAGACATCGTATCTCACCTTGTATCCAAGCTAGAGGCTGTATCTCATCTTATATCCAGGCCAGAGGCCGTATCTCATCTTGAATCCAGGCTAGACTCCGTATCTCACCTTGTATTCAGGCTAGAGGCCGTATCTCTTCTTATATCCAGGATAGAGGCAGTATCTCATCTTGTATCCAGGCAAGAGGCGGAATCTCATTTTGTATCCAGGCTAGAGGCTGTATCTCATCTTATATCCAGGCTAGAGGTCGTATCTCATCTTATATCCAGGCTAGAGGCTAAACCTTATCTTGAATCAAGGCTAGAGGCTGTATCTCATCTTGTATCCAGGCTAGAGGCCGTATCTCATCTTATATCCAGGCTAGCAGTGGATCAGCAGGGTCCTAAAGCCTCCTTTCAGTTGTACAGCTTTCTCCACAAAACTGCTCCTTTTGCTCTTATATTGTAATCTCTTCCATATATCATTATTATATTCACACAGTTTTTTCCATTCCGAAAACTTCTTGGCGCTTTATGTTTCTGTCAATGAATGTACATCATATACCTCAGTCACCCATTCTGAACCATGGACAGTAGGAGTCCCTTATGCATCGTGCTGCCCTCATATCAGGAAACCGACAGCAACTCCCTATTATCGTAAAGGCCCAAGTGCTCCATTAATATATGTAGATAAAGGCAATTTCCCACTTTCCACACTTGTCCTGCTGTCTGCAGAGGTCAGAGACCTACTGGACTTCATTATTGACTTCCCATTGCTTTTTGCCCTTCTTAGCCCTCTTTCACATCAGCGTTTTAGCTTTCCGTCCTAGAGATCCGTCCTCGGGGCTCTAGGATGCAAAGCTACTGATCAGGATTATCCCCATGCATCCTGAATGGAGAGAAATCCGTTCAGGATGCATCAGTTCAGTATGTCAACGTTTTTTGTACGTTGACAAAAGCGCAGCATGCTGCGGATTTGTCTCCGTCCAAAAATCCGGAAGAAATGCCGCAACGCCGGATCCGGAATTAATGCCCATTGAAGGGCATTAGTCCGGATCCGGCCTTTAGCTAAACGTCGTTTCCGCGCATCGCCGGATCCGACGTTTAGCTTTTTGTCAATGGTTACTATGGCAGCCAGGACGCTAAAGTCCTGGTTGCCATAGTAAAGAGTAGGGGGAGCGGCATACTTACATTCCATGCTGCTCCCGGGACGCTCCAGGATGACGTCAGGGCGCCCCAGTGCATAGATCACGTGATCGCATGGATTACGTGATCCATGCGCGCGGGGCGCTCTGACGTCATTCAGGAGCGCCCCGGGAGCCGCACGGAATGTAAGTATGCCGCTCCCCCGCTCCCCACTGCTACTATGGCAACCAGGACGCTAGTAGCGTCCTGGCTGCCATAGTAACACTGAAAGCATTTTGAAGACTGATCAGTCTTCAAATGCTTTCAGTTCACTTGCGTTGTGCCGGATCCGGTATGCATTCCGGCGACGGAAGTGCACGCCGGATCCTAACAACGCAAGTGTGAAAGAGGCTTTACAAGTAATTGACCCTCAGGACTCTGTTACTGACTCTGCTTTTGCTCCAAAAATAGGAGGGCGCCAAAGCGGTTACTGCAAGTTGATTGCAATTAAATGCATAACAACTGGCACATGTCAGCAGTCAATTTACATACTACAGGCTTCCATAAACAGGAGCCAGTAGTCTGCTGACAGATTTGCAGGGAGAGACTGGGGAACGTTATAGGCTCGGGGGTCTCTTTAAATTCAACTGGAGTCCTAATTCATGAACATTTTCAAGTGGTACGTTTCCACGTGCTTCCACGTCTGTGCAGCTGCGCCGCAAAAGATAGTACATGTCCTATACTTCGCCGCAACATGCAGTTCACTGAACACGGCCAGCATCAGTGTTTTGCAGATCCACCATTGTCTGAATGACCCCTCAGTATGATGAAATGGTTGCAAGATTCATTTTCGGACAGTATTTGGCCATGACTTTCGAAAATCCATACAAAACTGTCCCATGGGACAATGTGGAGACTGTCATAGCAGCCATTTGCAGGTGATTTTGTAGGACAATATTCATGCCCCTTTCTTCCGTAAACCCATGTGCATGAGTATGTTCACTTACATATGATCGCTGAGGCCGATAATTGGCTGCAGTGTTCACGGAACCAAGCCACTTCTGGAGCTGGAAAAGAACGGGGCGGGAATGGTGGGACCACAGACATGAGGGTTTTTTTTTTTAAATTGGTCACCACCACTGTGGTTGTTTGCTCCTAGACTGGACCAACCCTTTAACTCTACGTCTAAAATTGAAATTTGAAACTCAATCTGACAAATTAAGCTGCGACTGGCACAAAGATATATGCGATAGCATGGGGCTATACCATAAGTGCTTCTGGTGGGAATAACTCTGTACAATGTGATCCGCCACCGCTTACTTTCACACTAGCGTTTTAGTTTTCCGGTATTGAGATCCGTCATAGGGGCTCAATACCGGAGAAAAACGCTTCAGTTTTGTCCCAATTTATTGTCAATAGAGACAAAACTGAACTATATGCTCCAAAATGCATTTCATTCCGTTTAGTTGCGTTCCCATACATGTTGTAGTTTGCTTTCGGTCCTGGGATGCGGTCCCCCAATGCAAGTCCATGGGGACGGATCTGTTTTCTCTGCCACAATAGAAAACGGATCTGTCCCCAATTGACTTTCAACGGAGTTAATGACGGATCCGTCTTGGCAATGTTAAAGATACTACAACCGGATCCGTTCATAACGGGTGCAGACGGTTGTATTATGAGTAACGGAAGCGTTTTTGCTGAACCCTGCCGGATCCAGCTAAAACGCTAGTGTGAAAGTAGCCTTAGCTTTCCGTTATTCTCATCCGTCAGAAGAAGAAAGAGAGGGGGAAAAAACAGGATCCTGTAAAAAAAAAAAAACGGATGCTGTTGCATCAGTTGTCATCTGAACCATTTCTGTCTGAGGCCCATTTTTTGTAGGCTACTTTCACACTTGCGTTTTTGCCTGATCCGGCAGGGATCAGCAAAAACGCTTCCGTTACAGATACAACCATCTGCGGATCCATTTTCTATTGTGTCCAAGTATCCCGGACAGAAAAATGCAGCTTGCAGCGTTTTACTGTCCGGTATGGAAACGCAACCAAACAGAACGGAATGCATTCTGGTGCACTCTGTTCCGTTCAGTTTTGTCCCCACTGACAATGAATGGGGACAAAACGGAAGCGTTTTTTCCGTTATTGAGATCCTCTGCTGTATTACAATAGCAGAAAAGTTAAACGCAAGTACTGCATGCATGACTTTTTTCTGTCTAAAAAAAAGTAACAGGTCTCAGATGGAAATGGCTCAAAATCACGGGCGTAGGAAGCGGGGGGGACGGGGGGGTCGGATCCCCCCCAAGAAATAATGCAGGGGGGGAACAGGTATGCAAAAATCCCCCCCAGCTTTCGCAGGGCAATGTGTGCGGCGGTGGCAGGGCACAGGGAGATGAACGCTTCCATTGTGGAAACATTCATCTCCATAGTCATCTGTATCGCCGTCCTCAGGACAGCGATACAGATGGCTGTGCTGCGCAGCAGGAGAGGGAGAGGCGTCTCCCTTCCCTGCTCCTCTGATAGGCTGCCGGCACTAGGCCTGCAGCCTATCAGATGTTGGTACAGGCGGCACGATGATGTCATTGCGCCGTCTGTGAGCCGTACAGCGCGGGACACAGGCCGGAAGAGGCCTGCATCGCATCGCTGTGACGGATGGAGGTAAGTATAAGTGTCTTGTTTTGTGTGTGTTGTTTTTTTTTTTTTTAACCGGACCCACTGGCCCATAAGGAGGGGAGGGGAGAGATTTTTGGCACTTGGGGGGGGGGGGGGGGAGAAATGTGGGTGTGGCTTGAGGGTGGGCGGGGACACAGGGGCCCCATAAGTGCTGTCCCCCCCAGATTTTTGGGGCCCCTGCTCAAAATGATGACAACTGATGCAACAGGATCCGTTTTTTTTGTTTTTTTTTACAGGATCCTGTTTCTTTTTCTTTTCTTCTGACGGATCAAAAGAACGAAAAGCTAAACGGTGATGTGAATGCATCCTAACACTGCGCGGCGCTCATCTGGTTAATGTAACTGTACCGGTATGAGGGTTTTTATGTTCCTTTATGTGCCTCCAAACCGCCCTTCAATCCTCACGTGTGCTGTGATCCGTGCTCATGTTGCCTTTCGCTCGTACTCGCACATACTTGGACTTCTAGAATTCCAGTAACACGGAGAAGAGGCTCCAGAATTTAACTTTCTGCAGGTTGGGCATGTGATGCTGCTACATGGATGCTAAGCTCTATGGGAACAGACTTTGCAA
Source organism: Bufotes viridis (assembly GCA_033119425.1). Taxonomy (NCBI): domain Eukaryota; kingdom Metazoa; phylum Chordata; class Amphibia; order Anura; family Bufonidae; genus Bufotes; species Bufotes viridis. The sequence goes on from JAKVIS010000087.1 coordinate 80,732, forward strand.
ACTGTTCTCGTGTATATTAGAAATGAAACGTTTTGGCAAATGGCCTCTGCTTGTCTGTAAAACGCGGGGCTCTGCCGGCCAAAACATGAATAGCTGAAAGTGTTATATGCTGAAACAATAGCAAAGGGAAAAAAGGAGAGAGAAATGTGACTCCAATTACATACTAATTCAATGCAGCAGCAAACTGGAGGCAGATTTAGACACATGCTTATTCTGGACCTGGTTGTGCATATCCCCAGTACACTGCCTATAGTATTCTATGGGATCCAGCTGAACTTGTAGTTCATTCGGAGTTCTTTTCTCATAAGGTCCCGTTCACACCTCTGGAGCCTCCATTGCAGAATCTATCAAAAAGCCGGACAAAACAGAGCAGCAGGCCGCACTGTGTTCACTAAAATGCCATGCCCCATGCTGAAAACTCAGTCCATTGTGTCTGTCCTTCAACAGATTGGGAACTTCCATGGTTTTTTTATCGTTCCTATAAGGCAGGCATGCTCAACCTGCGGCCCTCCAGCTGTTGGAAAACTACAACTCACATCATTCCCGGACAGCCTACAGAAGGGCATGGTGGGAGTTGTAGTTTTACAACAATATTTTAGCAGCAGTTCCCCCCACAAAGAAAATTGACCATGAGGCTCAACAACAGAGATCCATGGTATAAGATGGCACTAGGGGGGAGGTGGGGTTGTCTCACGATCTGAAATGGGGTTGTCAACACCAGCCAAAACACTTGGCTGCTGTAAAGGGGTTGAAAGGAGTATTCCCATCTCAAACATTGATGTCAAATGGGTGCGGGTCCCACCTTTGGATCATGCTCCCATCTCCAGAACGGGATCCCCTCAGTGAAGGAGAGCACACTGCGCAAGAACGGCCAACCTCCGTTGACTGCTGTGGGAGTTCATAAAAGGGCTGAGTGCTGTCTCCGCTATTTCCAGAAGTCCCATAGTGGTGAAAGAAGAGGTGGTCGTGCATGTGCGGTGCGCTCTTCATTCACTGCTATGGGAGTACAGAAAATATCGGCCATAGAGGTGAATGGAGAGCACACCATGTATGCACAGCCACCGCTCCTTTTACCACTATGGGACTGCCAAAAAAAGCCAAGCCGGCGCTCAGCTATTTTCAGAGGTGAAAAATTCTCAGAGGTGAAAATTCTCAGAGGTGAACAGAGGGTGGCCGTGCTTGTGTGGTGTGCTCTGCTTTACTTCGGGGGAACCCGTTAAGAGGTGGGACCTGCACCTATCTGACCATGATGGCCTATGATGGCCTAGCCTAGCGATAGGCCATCAATATCTGAGATGGGATTACCCCTTTAAATAACACTGTTAGGTTATGGCTCAACATAGTTTTGACCAGACGGAAAAGAGGTACCTCTGTAGTGGTCGAAAACTGCACCAACAGTAAGTTCGGACATTCATTTTCAAAAGGCTATTAAAGGCAGACAGATTGTTTATTTTCCCTACCGGACCTCTTGTGACCAGTGCTGGCCAATCAGTGGCCTCACCGAAGACGTTTGCATGAATGGCATGTGACCGCCATGTGGTTCAATTAAGAACCCCCTAGAAACTTCTTGCAATCACAGCAAACATGAGATCAATGCAGCATGTAGCCAGGGAAAATGCGATCAGATTTAGCAGGGTGTGGCATGGATATTAGAAAGTATATGGTGCCACCAGTGATGAAAAGAAGTACTTCAAGTGGGAGGAGCGGAAAACTGCAGATAAGAACCTCCCAAAACTGAAGGAGGCCTACAAAACAAATAAAATTTATAAAATGGGCCAACTGTAATCTGTCACTCAGGGGACCAATATGTCAGTGTTGAAGTCTTCTGCATCCTATGACACCCTAACACTGAGAGAATCCTTCCCATCTCCTGCCACTGCGCGGAGACATGCCTGGCTGAAACTGCCAGTAGGCCCAGGATCGGAGAAAGTCATCACAGAAATCTGATTTTGTACATACAATTTTCAGTGTTGTGAACAAGATGTAAATATGGTCCGATGCAAATACATTATATGGAAAAAATGATTGGGGCACCTACACATTACATTGTAAATCCATGAGCATTAATATGGAGTTGATCCCCCCCAATGAAGCTGAAACATCTTCCACTCTTCTGGGAAGGCTTTCTACAAGATTATGGAGGGTGTCTGTGGGAGTTTTAGCTCATTCATCCAGAAGAGCCGCAAATGAGAGGTCAGATGCAGATGGTGGATGAGAGGACCTGGCTCACAGTCTCTATTGAAGTTCATCCCATAGGTGTTCGATGGAGTTGTGGTCAGGACACTGTGTGTCCAGTCAAGTTCTTCCTCACCAAACTCACCCAACCATGTCTTTATGGACTTTGCCTTGTGCACCGGGGCACAGTCCTGCTGGAACAGGAAAGAGCCTTCCCCAGAAAGCTGAAAGCATACAATTGTCCAAAAGGTCTTGATATGCATCAAGATTTCCCTTTTCTGGAACTAAGGTGCTTAGGGCAACCCTTGAGGAACACCCCATAGCATTATCCTCCACCACTAAACGTTACAGTTGGCACAGTGCAGTCAGGCAGGTAACGTCCTCCTGGCTTTTGCTAAATGCAGATCCGTCCATCAGACTGGCAGATAAAGAAGTGTGATTCATCTCTGCACAGAACTCCACTGCTCCAGCGTCTAGTAGTGGAGTGTTTTATATCGCTCCGTCTGGCACTTGGCATCGGGCTTGGTGATGAAAGGCTTATATGCAGCTGCTCAGCCGTGAAAACCCATGCCATGAAGCTGCCGGCACAGCACAGTTTTTGTGTTGCTGTTAATATCAGAAGAGTTCTGGACTCTGTACTTATGGAGTCAGCAGAAGTGCACTAAGATCCTCAGCACTTGGCGACCTAGCTCTGAAACTCTACGAGGTCTCCATTTTAGGGCAGATTTGCTTGGGTTCCTAAACGCTTCTGCTTTCTAATAATACCATTCACCAGTGATGGTGGAAGAAATTTCATGAACTGCCTTGTGGCAATGGTAGCATCCTATTACAGGACCACGCTGGAATTCAGAGAGCTCTGTAGAACCAGCCGTTCTTTCACAAACGTTGTAAGGGCAGACTGCATGGCTAGGGGCTGGATTTTATACACCTGTGGCAATGGGACAGAATAAAACGCCTGAATTCAATGTTTAAGAGGTGCATCCCAATACCTGTGTCCATATAGTGTACTTTAAAGGGAATGTCTCACCTGACACATTGGTGGCATATTGCTAAGATATGACATCCATGTCAAATAGGTGCTGGGCTGACCTCTGGGACCCGCAACTAGAACAGGGCCGCCAAAGTGAATAGAGTGCAGCCACATGGCCACCCTCCATTCATTTCTGTGGGACTTGCGAGAATAGCTGAGCGCTGGCTCAGCTATTTCCAGCAATCCTATAAAGTGGAATGAGCCATGGCCACGACTGTGCAGTGCCCTCTCCATTCATTTCTATGGGAGTTTACGAAATAAACAAATGCAGTCCCAGAGGTTTGTGGCATATCCTAGCGATAAGTCACCAATGTCGGAGATGATAAAAAAAAACTCGCGTGTAATGGTGCTGGCAGCAAAGCATACTGGGCTATGTTCTTCAGTGATTATATCACAAGGGGAAGACGTTATTATATGCTATAGTCATTAAGGGGGTTATCCAGTTATACAAGGCCTCTAGGTCAGATCTGTGGCGGTACGACTCTCTGCAGAGGACTGAATGATTCATGGTGCTCGTCCAGCTCCACATCTTTAGTAGTGGCTGTGTCTGGTACTGCAGCTCATTCATGTGAATGGGCCTGAGCTGCTCTAAGCTGCAGTACCAGGCACAGCCACTACTAGCACTGTTGGGCTGTGTCTGAGAACAAAATGTATGTATTTCTCTTGCTTATATATCGGTGATATATTCCAGAATACTTTATATTAGCATTATTTTATCTTCACAATCTAAGTTCCCTATCAGTAAGTCTTTGGAGTGTGGGAGAAAACCGGAGAACTCGGAGGAAACCCCGCAAACATGGGGAGAACATACAAATTCCATGCAGATATTGTCCTTAACAATATAGGCATTATAATGCGGATGGGTTTTCCCTAGGACAGGCCCATCAGTATCAGATCGGGTGACTGAAGGGACACATCCCCTATATTATATGGGATGTGTCCCTTCAGTCACCAGATCTGATACTGATGGGCCTGTCCTAGGGAAAACCCGTCCGCATTATAGTGCCTTTTATCTAAAACTATAAACATTTTACCATTGGGATATATACCCAAAATGTATTATGAAGATCTGGAGGTTTAGACTAATCTGATCTTATTTAAATCAATATTAATTCCACAAAAATAACTCATATTAAAGTCTTACATGGAGATAATACTAAAGACCCTGAACCCAAGTTACTATATACACATATAAAATCTATCCACTGTATACATATATATGCTTATATATATTAGGACCTCTGCAATAAAGTGTTCATTTTCTCACCATCTGCTTTACCATAAGTATTGTACAGATTGCAAGAGCAAAATCTATACAGTGACACAGAGCAGGACAGAACTGGCAGGCGAAGCAGGAGAGAACAAAAATAGCAAGGGGAGAATGTATGTGGCGGTGTTTCTACGTGCTCCCGGCCTTTATAACTATACACCCCCCCCCCCCCCTACCCCTGTAAACAAAATGTGAATTCTCCAAGATGAATGGAATTAACAGTAGAGTTCTAGGTCAAAGATCCATGAACCAACACTGCCACCTGGTGGTGAATGCCGGAATTGCAATGTACATTTCACTTGTTGATCTTGTAGCAAATCTACAGATAAAGCAGAGCTGAGTGTGTCGTCACCACCTAAAAACGGTAAGGCCCCTTGCAGACGAGCGCGAGCGAATTAAGTCGGTATGCGTTCAGGGAAAACTGTGCGATTTTTCAAGCAAGTACATTCAGTTTTGTTTGCGATCGTGTTCAGTTTTTATCGCGCAGGTGCAATGCATGTTATTGCGTTTTGTACGCACGTGATAAAAAAACGGAATGTTAACAAACAACATCTCTTAGTAACCATCCGTGAAAATTGCATCGCATCTGCACTTGCTTGCGGATGCAATGCGATTTTCACGCAGCCCCATTCACTTCTATGGAGCCAGCGTTGCGTGAAAATCGCAGAATATAGAACATGCTGCGATTTTCACACAACGCAAAAGTGATGCGTGAAAAACATCGCTCATGTACACAGCCCCATTGAAATGAATGGGTCCGGATTCTGTGCGGGCGCAATGCGTTCGCATCACGCACTGCACCTGCGCTCGTGTGAAAGGGGCCTAAAACTGTAGACTGACATGGGGTACCAAAGAATTGAGTGACAAATTCAGCTCTACTGCATGCCAAACACAAGCAAGGGTTAATGGAGAGCTTTACAAGATAAGGCCTCTTTCACACGAGTGAGTTTTCTGCACGGGTGCAATGCGTGGCGTGAACGCATAGGACCCGCACTGAATCCGGACCCATGTTCTATATTCTGCGTTTTTCACGCAGCCCTGACCCCATAGAGGTGAATGGGGCTTCAGTAAAAAACACATTGTATCCGCAAGCAAGTGTGGTTGCTAAGAGATGTTGTTTGTAAACCTTCCGTTTTTTATCCCGCGCGTAAAAATGCATCAAAAAACGCATTGCACACGCGCGGAAAAAACTGAACAACTGAACGCAATCGCAGACAAAACTGACTGAACTTGTTTGCAAAATGGTGCGAGTTTCACTGAACCCATTCAGACCTAATCTGTCACACTCGTGTAAATGAGCGATTTCATCTGGGGATGGAAAACTACATGAAAATGTATCTGATATGGTTTAGTGCAAAAGAGCTGAAGAGTGCACTGGGAGCGAGTTTAGCTACTACTATGATTATTTGATATACCAAAAATGCGCCCATGCGATAGAAGATTATCCAGACTAAATAGTCCTAGACAAATGGTAATACTTGTACTGCCAGGATTCCGGAGCATCTATTTTAATAATTATATGTTGTGACGTTCCTCAGTTATTCCTCAGAGAAATGTAGGAGCAAATTAACAAGTAGGTATTGGGACCCTACACTGTGATACTGTACACACCTCTTGTTCCTAAATTTCTATGAGGAATAAAAGAGTAAAGTTGCAACACAGAGCTTTAAGTAAGACGCTCCAGAGCCGTTGTGCCAGTATTTGATAAAAAAAGACAGACATGTCAGGAGAAGTGACAGCTCCTCTTACAAGAAGGCAGAAGTGTAAGAAGTAGCCTGTACAATCCAATAGGTATAAGAGAGGTTATCTGATAGCACAATCGGTCATTTCCACATAACAAATTATCGACACATGAACCTTCAGATGACGGGTTTTGCCAGGGGAGGGGGGGGGGTCTCGAGTTTTTTTTTTTTTTAGCGTTCTCACAAAGATAGTTTTATTACCAGTCCACAGGATAGATGTTAGATGGCGGGAACCCCACTGATGACTGGTATGGGGCTCCCAAGTGCCCTAGCACAGGGATGGGCAAACTGCGGCTCTCCAGCTGTTGTAAAACTACAATTCCCACCATGCCCTGCTGTAAGCTGATAGGTGCAAGCAGTCTTTGCATGCTGGGAGTTGTAGTTTTGCAACAGCTGGAGAGCCGCAGTTTGCCCATCCCTGCCCTAGCACATCCACAGTAAGGAGACTCTACAGAGTGTGCACAAAGTGATCCATACAATACACGAAGACCCTGTGGCTATGGACACGTGCAAATCCACAGAACTTACGCCCCACGTGGATTTAATTTTAAAGGAGTTGTCCAGAATTTACTATTGATGGCCTACCCTTAGGCTATCAATCACTGATCGGCGGGGGTCCGACACCACACACCCTCACGATCAACTGTACTTTTTTTTGCGTATAGGATGTGGACCCATTCATTTTATAGGGGCGGCAAAAAATGGGTAAAGCACACCGTGTGCAGTCCACATCAGTATGTCCGTTCCGTAGCCCCGCAAAAAAAATAGAACATGTCCTATTCTTGTCCGTTTCAGGCATTGTTACAATGGATCTGCAAAAAAAACAGATGGCATACGGATGTCATACGTTTTTTTGTTTTTTTTTGCGGATCCGCAATTTGCGGACCGCAAAACACATATGGTCGTGTGCATGTAGCCTAATACTGCAGATTTCTGCCACGGATTTCGCCCTTTGCACTGCAGAGGGTGAAATTCAAGGACAATCTGCAACGAAGCTACAGGGACTGAGCCACAGATCCCTGGATTTTTACAATCCGTGTGGACGCTGCCTACAAGGAGACTAAACTTTGAAACCACAAAGTCCCTTCTAATCATCCTGATGAAAAAGGACTATGGGGTACTGAACGACATTTTAAATAAGGTGCTGATGTAGCAGAGGTGTGTATGTCATTTGTGACAACTTGTGCGATCACAGTGAGTTATCTGTGTTTTTCCAAAGGAGCGTACATTATCAGCGTCCACAAAAGAAGCTGGTCAATGACAAACGTCACCGTTACCTCTTTATCTGTCTGTCCATCAACACATGGATATCTGCGTGTCCACAGAAGAGCGTATTCCACCATCTTTCCAGGAGAACTCTCCTAGCATCTGATTAACTATGTGCAGATATAAACATGTTATAACTGTAAATATACACGGTAAACTACTACCAACGCTCATGAATAATATATCAGATATCTGCTGGAGGCTTCTTACAAGACCTTTCATACAAAAATTGAACTGGCACTTTCAATCTGAGTCTATAGAAAAATTTATTATAAGGGTATACAATTTAAAACAATAATTAAATATTCCATCAAAAAATAAAAGAAGAACCACTGAAGAAGGAACAAAGCACAGTCCCGAAACGTGTATGGTCTGAAAAGTGCCGCTCCTTGGAACCATACGAAACTTACAGTCGACTAAAAAGAAACAACGCGCGCCTACTCCGAATTCTACCTTGCTGTGGACACCATCCCCTTTCTAGCACTGCAGGAGACCGGCCCTCCGATTACACGAAGGAACTGACACTGAGGCTGGACCGCTCGCGCCGTTTACCACGTGGGACGCCACGATCGGCCGAGTTCGGTGAAGTCCCTCAGCAACTAACAGTGAGTTACAAAATATACACTGTGTGTATTCACTGTGTGTAGTACGGAGTGAATAGGCTGGGGTCTCTGAGAGAGCGCGGTGAATAGCAAATCAAAGAAAGTGATCTATTAACTTCAAACAGCTATCTTCTGTTACACTGTACAAGACTTTAAGTATATGAGATATTACACTGATCGGAATACCGTGGACAATATAAGATTCAAAAGATCGCAACATCTGCTGTGACCCGGATACTTACCATCTCCATAAATCCAAATGGGTTTTTTTCCCTTTCAAGAAAAAACGCATCACTAATATTTCTGCTAAGTCTGAACAGTGTACAAAATTCTTGCTGTGAATATCAGTAGGACTTTTCCTTTAATTATTTTATTTCTTTTAATAAGGTGATCAGAGATACTATGTGGTGTGATTAGGCATACTAACACTCACATTGCTCCCTTTTATTTTTTGATGGAATATTTAATTATTGTTTTAAAGTGTATACCCTCATATTAAATTTTTCTATAGACTCAGATTGAGAGTGCCGGTTCAATTTTTGTATGAAATTGTTTGCATTATAATTTGGGTGGAATTATATGAAACATGCACCTCATCCATACAATTTAAGAAGGTGAGCCACCAAACTTCTGGTCTCTTACAAAACCTGCCCAAGATGGAAGAAATATCACCCGGCAGAAAAGCTTCCTGATCCTGAAGACCATGAGAGATGGGACTATGGGGATGGTTGGAGCAAAGTGCCGGCTTTTTTATGTTTCTGGAATTCACATCATAAATCGGTCACATCTTTATATTTAATTATTTTCTGCACTTATATGGCGCTGATATATTCCGCAGCGCTTTACAGACATCAGCATCCAACTGTCCCCAATGGGGCTCACAATCTAAGTTCCTTATCAATATGTCTTTGGAGTGTGGGAGGAAACCGGAGAACCCAGGGGAAACCCACGCAAACACGGGGAGAACATACAAACTCCATGCAGATGTTGTCCTTGGTCGGATTCAAACCTAGGCCCCCAGCGCTGCAAGGCACCAGTGCTAATCACTGAGCCACCCTGCTGCCTCCTATACATGGACCTTAGTATCTCTAATTTTGGAATGTCCTCCAAGTAGCCAAACTGGAGATCGCAGAGCTTTTCCTTGGTGGTCTAGACAGTCAGTTGATTACAAAAAGTACCTTCATTTCCTCTGCAGCCGCACAGCAGCAGAACTGAACATGTACTGTAGGATTACAGGTGATTGTTGGGGGTCCCAGCAGTAGGACACCCATGATTAGGTTACTGGGAGACCCATCTGGTCATCTAAATTAAACCTCATGTCATAACTTCTGCTATCCCTGTGGTTAGGGTTGTATGGAAAGGGACTAAGGAGGGGGTGGGGGTAAGTTTGTGGACACTATCATTACTATTTACAATGGGCCAAATGAGGAGGCTCTGGGGTTAGCACTGATCAGGCAGAGTACAACATTTTGACCATGTGACGTCCATAACTTCTATAGTACATTCTTGACTATTGCTCCATACATTCTCCTCCTCATGCGGATACAGAAATCTACAGAAAGACCAAAATCCAGCAATGATATACGGCCCCCTACTCATCTTCTAAAGATACACGAACACCACGAGTAAACTCAATGAAGTAAGCCTTCAGAAAACCGGAAGCTAGCGGACCAGAAGTTCACCATCCTGCTCCTTATGGTAAAGGCATTAACAACTGCAAATAGTATAAAAAAATATATATATCTATAATATTTCTCAACCTGGATAAAACTGCATTCACGTCTCAGCTTAGAGCCAGGCTAGACATGTACAGGTCTGCAGCCTGGGATGGTTCCCATTCACTGACAGAAAAGGTTGCGTTCAGATCTGTCTCAGAAGCCCCAACAGAGGCCTCTATCGAAGGTTCTGTCAAAAATGCCAGACAAAATATTGCAGCCTGAGGTTATACAGCAGTCGGATCCTCTGCGATCCCAAGAACATGGGCAACCGCGTCCCCTTCTGAATGGAATGGTCGTGTGCATGTTGGTTCACCTCTCCATTCACTTCTATGAGATTGACTGAGCGTGGTCTACGTTAGACCCATAGAAGTGAAAAGAGTGGTGGACCAACATCCAGAGAGTGGACTCGTGGGGGGAGGTGGGGACAACAACAGGACCCCTGCTATCCAATATTGTTCACCTACTCAGTGGATTGGCGATAAATACTTTTCGTGGGATAACCACTTAAAGCTGGGCTATTCCCATTACAGGCAAATCCAGGCAGGGAACAAATGTAGAGTAGGCTGCCCGTGTTTGTCTCCATTCATTTCTATGGGTGTTAAAGGGGTTATCCAACCCTATAAGGACTCCCCAACCCAATGCCTGGGTCCGCATCTCTCCGGATCCCTGCATGGCCGCCACTGCATCTCCCCATCGCACAGGTTAAAACATCCGGCAACGGGGGGAGCAACTAATAGCAGGCCACAACAGGGACGAGCTTCCATAGCGTCACCCGCGCTGCTAGGGGTTGTCTCACTTTATCACTTCAGCAAATGGCATTTATTATGGAGGCAAAGTAAATACAAGGCACTTACTAATTTACTGTGATTGTCCATTTTTCTTCCTTTGCTGGCTGGATTCATTTTTCCATCATATTATACACTGCTCGTTTCCATGGTTACGACCACCCTGCAATCCATCAGTGGTGGTTGTGCTTGCACAGTATAGGAAAATATGGCCGCCTGTTTGGTGGCCGGGACTGTGGGAGCTCACAAAGGCTGGTGCTTTTTCCTATAGTGTGCAAGCATGACCACCGCTGATGGGTCGCAGAATGGTCGTAACCCCTGGAAACAAGCAGCGTATAATGTGATGGAAAAATGAATCCAGCCAACAAAGGAAGCAATATGGACAAAAACAACACATTAGTAAGTGGCTCGTATTAACGTTCTCTACATAAAAAATACTACCTGCTGAAGTGAGACAACCTCTTTAAAGCCACCAGATAGGCCAGCGCCTTTTCCTGCAATACAGCCATTGAACTCAATAGGGTTGCAAAGTTGCCTGTGATCGTGAATCCAAAATTGCAAAAAAAAACAAAACAAAAAAAAAACAACACTGTCAGATTTTTTGCGATTCTGGGGTCACAGTAACTTTTGAGTCATACTGCCACTCTATTCAGTTCAAAGGCTGCACTTGTATGGCGCATTTCTTGGTCGTACAAAAGGTGTCATGCCCAAGATCACCGTGTAGCCCCAGCCTAAAGGAAAATCACCTACTTCTCTTCGTTCCATGATTTACTTCTGTTACTTTGGCGAATACATCAAAAACCAATCTTCCATTGGTTAACCTTGAACACCCGAGTATGAAAAACATCAAATAGCAAGGGGAATTAAAAAAGTGTGCACATCTGAGTTTCTATTCCATTTCCACAAGCTTCACGTCCTTACACAAGTCGTAAGTAAAGCCTAACCAAGTTATAATAATAGACGGCAATCCTGACTGCATGCTGATCTCGGAGCACCAACCCTGGACCACATCAAATTGTAGACCTTAAGGTCAACTCCACTCGCAAACATCTTATTACATTTCAGGGAATTATCCAGAAAAAAAAAATATCAACTCTTTCATAGTTCAGGAGGATCATGCCATTTATTGTGATAAAAATCTATGAGATACGAGACGTTCCCATCCAGGAGTGAAACAAATGTGGCCCTTTCAGACCTTAAACACTACATTCTTTCATGTATGGGCAGTGGACTATACGGCAGAAAGGGCTGTCTTTCATAAAGCAGTGTATTCCTTTTAATCACTATAATGCTTCATTCAAGAATCGGCACATAGGATTTGTCTCAGGTTCCCCCAACGACTATTGGTGGGCGTCCTTGGGACTGTTTAAACTGGCAATTCCAAATCATATTAAAATAAGTCAGAGGACACATTCTTCCTGGCCTACGTACAACTGGGATTGAAAATATTGCTCTAAACTTGCGACCCAAGCTTGTTCTCTTAACAAATATCTCCTAATTACAATCAAATAAGGAAAAAAGCCTCAAGACCCTGCAAGACTAAGATCTCTCATTATCAAAGGATGTCCAACCAAAACAAGGTATCTCCTTCTGAAGGCTGGTTCTATACAGATATTGACTCGGTTGGTCTTCACCCGAAAGGTCAACATAAAGAACACTACACAATGAACGACACCTACTGTAGTTCTTCAGAGATGTTGGATACCATGCAAGTGTTAGGTGCAAATAACACTGGAAGTTAGACCACCAGTTGGAAAAAAGTAGAAAATGTTATGAATTACATAAAAAATAAATAAAAAAAAACAGTACTCAACTCTTCATTTCATCCCCAATCCAGCGTGGATGCTCCGGTAGTCTCCGATGGTCTTTGCTTACAAGCTGCGAGCAATGATGTGCCGTTCCAGAAGCGCATCTGCTCTGGATCGGAGATGGATTGAAGAGGTAACCAGATAACCCTTGTGAAGAACTAATACCGGACTCTCCATAGATGAAGCTAGTGTTGCCTACTGATACCATCCATGTGCCATCCTGTAGTTTTGACGGCAAGAATAGTGCATCCATCAAAACCACCAAAGAGCCTGATGGGAAACACCAACACACGCCATAGCTTGAGGCTTTGTTCACTTGGACATCATGGTTTCCATACTTGATCATTTGAGATTTCTGTTGTCCTGATGGCTCTTATGCCCTTTTGACTACATGCACACGACAGTTATTTTTTGCTGCCCGCAGATCGGGATCTGCAAAAAAACTGATGGTCCATCAGTTGTTTTTTTTTGGAGGATTCCTTTTTTTTCCACAGATCCCTTGCAATAAATGACTATCCTCGTCCGCAAATGAGAAAAAAGTAGGACATGCACCACTTTTTTTTGCTGAAGGGAAACACGGACAACGGACGTGGAACACAAACGGATGAAGTTATGAACTGTAAGCATGTTTTTGCTGACCCATTAAAATGAATGGGTTCCTGTCCTATCCGCAAAAAAAAATTAAACGGAAGCTGAGAAAAACAACTGTCGTGTAGCCTTTGGCTCATGGTCTGTTAACTAGTTTTAATTAATTATCTCTCCAGCTGTATATCTCTGCAGAATATGCGGGCGCTATATAAAGATTATTATTACGTGCCATTGAATTTTCAGTAATAATTAGATTCTATCACTGACTGAACCAGGAGATGCCTTTCTAGCCAATGTCTTAGCTTCCATGACTCTCATCCATTGCAATACAGAGGAGGACAACATTTGAGGTCATCTCACTGCTTACAACAAACATCGAGTCAAGTTTGAGCTACCATCAGAAGGGGTCCCAGCTCCTGGACCCCTGATGATGTGAACTTCTATCCCATCTGGTGACATGTTAGAAAATTTTGTCTTAGGAATCTAGGAATCCCCCTATGAAGTTTCTGTTGACATGTCAAACCTAAAGTCCATTATGAAGAGCTGACATCATGAAGTTCATTCCGCAGATAAAAAACAAAAATTAAAAAAAGCAAGAAGAGCACCAAGAATTCTCTTCTTGGTGCTCATCTTGCTTATTTTTTATTTTTTTTATTATAAAAAAAAAAAATATATATATATATATATATATATATATATAGGCAAAGTAAAAGTTAGATGGTGGTTAAAGTGCAGAAGAGGACACTTGAGAGCAATATAAAAGAGAAAATAAAAACAACACATGATGAGACTGAACCCGCCACTGCTGCCAAGGGATCCAGAAAATCCAACCATGGAAATCCCATCAGATAAATCTTCTCTAGGTAGGTGAAGGAAACCAATGTATTTCAGGTACTCCTGTTCACCACCTAACACCAAAACTCCTGAGGTTCTAAAACTTAGATCACTATACGGCCATTTGGTGATTAAGGTCCGGTTTTGTAGAACTGTGGTAAATCTAGGTATCAGGGCCGTAATATAGATGCTGGTTGCAATAGATGGTGGTCACAATAGAGAAGAGGTTAGCTGGGGGGAATGTAAAATAGGCACAAAAAGCCTCACATGAGGAGCGAACCAGCCACTGCCTTCCAAGGGAACCAAAAATGGGACTCTGATCAGATATAGTTTCTGTTGGTAGAGGGAAACCAATGTGCTCCAAGTGCTCCTGTTTCCTCACCATTACTGGACCTGCTGAAGATCTACATTCTCAGATCCCTATAGGGTGCTATGAAGATTAAAGTCCGGCTTTGTAGAACTGCAGTACCTCTGAGTATCAAAGCCATAATATGGGTGCTAAAATCTGTAACTAAAATTGAATAAAACTTTAGACGTAATACAGTTGAACACAGCCGAAAGGAGCAAAGCGGTCAAAGGTTCCAATGCTTAGTTTTTTGCAATCAGTGGGGGTGTAGCACCCAGAATCCCTCGATCAAAACTTCTGAGGTGTCATTAGTTACTGTTTAGTTTAAATGTCATGAAAGCTTTATTTGAACCAGGCTGAACATTTTGGGATTTCAATGAACCTTCTTCAGGCCTATTACGTAACGTACAACAAACCCTATAGTACAGAAGAGCCCAAAAAATGGTGAAGTCATTTAGCCATCATTCTGCTGTGTGGTTTTATGGCATTTTATTTACGACATTACATACATACAACCAAAGCCGCACATAATAAAAGTAGATGAGGATCGAGCACGTTGACATTCGTGATTAGTTACAACCCAACGGGCTGGAAATCCTATACTGTATATACTAAACAGCATTAAAAAACAAAGCATCCTACACTTGAAGGCGACGCCAGCGACCATGACTTTGTAGCCGAACTGTAGAATTAGATTTACTCATATCATATGCAGCGCTAATAAACTGCAGACGGGTGACATCGAAAGTGATTCATCTCATCTGTTTGGCAGAGGGCATTTTTTTCTTTATTACAGTTCGTAAACGAGAGATTTAAGGGGCAGATTATGTTTGGAGACCGGGTTTTTAGGTTTGGCAAATGAAGGAAACAAGAAAGAAGTAGAAAGGTTTTTTTGTAACGTTAGTCGGCAGATAAATCCCTGAAAGCCGGCAAACCTTCTCAAATTGGTGTTGGCCAAGATATTGTTTTTCACAAATGATGCTCGTTTCAAGTGGGGCTTACCTGTTTTTTTTGGAGCGCTCATCTTTTCCTCTCTTGACTCCAAATATTCGTGTAATCAGCGTGCTGAAGAGAAGCGTGGAGGAATTTCTCACCTAATGTCAACAGAAAACAGTTAAAACAAAATATCACGAAGGGAAAAAGACTTGCAGATGCCTACAGGACTTTCTCTTCAAAAAAAACACACACCCCAGAACTGAAGGCAAATTTTAAGAAACAGGCGTGTAGTCACAATATTCTGAAGCACTTACAGACCACCTAACCTCAAAATCGGCTTTTATTTTAATGCTCGAGAAGGAATTTTTCAAGAAACCGATTTCCAACCAATGACACAAAAGTGCACACGAGTAGATTAACGCCAACGCTCAGCTTTTAATTATTTTCATCATAAAGCCCAGAAATGTGTTTAGTAAGGGATAGCTTCAATATGGAGGAAGGATCAGGCGAGCAAAAACAAAATCCGATCCAATAAGGCATAGAAGAAACATAAAACCTGGGCAAAAATCTAAATGTGTGTATTACAGCATTAGTATATACATACTGCATCTACTACAAGCTACTGGCTCAAAAACTCATTTGGTCTGATGAACAGTTAAAGGTGTTTTCCAGGACTTGGGGGACTAAGAGCTATATAGGAGCGTTAATAGGGTTTTCCGGAACTCAAATTCTGATGGCTACCTAATCAACATCAGTCTGAAGGACGAGTAAGCGCTGCCGGGAATGGCGCCGTACATTAGGCAGCGACTGTGCCTGCTACTGCAGCTCAATCTCATTGACTTGAATTGGACTGAGCTGTAGGTAGACCGTGCGACTCCCAAGCATCACGGCTGCTTCCAAAGGCTGATCAGCAGGGTTCCCGAAGGTTGAACCCCACCAATCAGATAGTGCTGACTTATTCTGAGGATAGATCATCAATATTTAAGTCCCAGAAAACCTCTAACGCTACTCACACCCACATTCAAATGTCCATTCACATACTATTCCTAGGAAGATAGACCCATGGTGCCACTTACCTCAGTGGCTCAGTGGGAATCATAGCATTAGACAGGTAAAAGCCAACCCAACATGAGGCTCCTGGGCCTCAATGCAAAATTTTTAATAGGGTAACACTTCCCCATCACCACCACCTAGTATGTGCCATTTCTAATACTGATGTCTTTTTATGTGGCTGAGGAGACTTGGTGCTCCCCTAGTCAACTGTGATTTCGGTATTCCCTATGGATAGGCTGCCTATACACATACAAAACCAGGTATTCCCCAGACTTTCTCACACTCAGCTCGGGAAAGGGAGAAAAAAAAAAAACTTCTGCCAAGACCCATCTGAGATCCAACACGCCCAATAATTCTTTACCCTCAAATCTGCTGTTGGGCACAGGATAGCTTCAAACACATTAGACAGTCAGCCGACCTGGTCATAACTGTGGTCACGGCTACTTGATGCTGGTTTCTAGTAATAGTAAATACTGATGGTCTGATGGGCTGCCTTGCCAATTAATGGCAAATAATTCAGAAAATGTGATCATCCACTCACTATGCATGGAGTAGACCCTACACCAATTTTAGTAGTCATTTTGTAAGTTTAGATAGAATAAAATCTGAATAATACACTAACTAGATATTAGACACAATTGCTCTCCTAGCACTATTTTATGGCTGGTATACTTTACTTGAACATTTCACACAATAAAATGGGGCAAGCCTTTAACAGATTTGTTGCATTTTAGGACTTTTCTAAGAAGTGGCAAAATATATATAAACCACACCAAAAATATGGCCTAGAAGGCATAATAAAAAAAAACAAGGTTATTTTGAGACTTCTTGCCAAGGCCCGAAAACCCCGTTTCACACCTTAGTGTCTTTGTAAGGCTGATGCTCATTGGATGGTCACAAGACCTGAACCACAGCAACACTTTGTGCAGAATGCAGAGGCTTTTTATGTCGGAGGACAAAGGCGTATTCTACCTCTTGGCGCTCGTAATCAGTTTACGATATGTTTATCTTACTTCATTCTGCTGAGTCGGCATGTTTTCATCTCTAAATTCCCATAGATAGCTGCACTGGTGTCTCATTTACTAGCCAGGTTTGCATATGTCATATCCATAAAACCTGGTGGCAGCTGCCAAGTTTGGCAGCTTTGTTAATTGTTACCGCGCCTTCAAGAGTGTTTGTGTTCTATAAAACGTGTTTGTTCGCATTGAAAATTCTGCGCATGGGTAAAGAGGGCCATGCATTTGTTATGTTTTTTTATTTTTTTATTTTTCTGGAAGAGAACTCCCCAGGAACAGAAAAGGATTTTCAAGGATATTCCTGGGGAAACCACCAAAAAGAACTAAAATGTTTTTGCATACTGGATGTCATATATGGACAAGGTATTTTGTTCTTAGAAATGAACGCTCTACAAACAAGAGCGGATTTTTCTTGACACCCTAAAATTTGGTTTAGGGAGGGGAAAGTGGTAGGAAAATATACAGACAAATACCAAATAGTGGTGATAGTTCACTTTTTGGAAACTATTATTCGCCATTTACAATTAATCTACTGCACATGGGAATCTGAGACCAAAGCAAAGTCTTTCCTTTCAGAACTGCCATCTGTTTGCAAACCTATCCTGTTGCTATCATTGCCTGGCATGTTAAAGATAGTTAAGCAAAAGTCGGTCACCGTTTCTACAAGCCTTCTAGTTTACACAACACTTGTCAATCTGATCCCACTGTAGAGGGAAACTTGAATCAATGCTGAGGCTGCTGTAATCACAGGTCCTTGTTAGCTAGCCAGTTCCCTCTAGAGCTACACAAACAGCTTGTAATTTCCCGTTGGGTAAGATATTTAAAAGGATTGTGCCAAGACACAAACTTATCTCCTATGCCCACATGAATGGTCAACTATTCATTCTCCATGGGACTGTCAGAGATAGAGTACTGCACTCAGCTATTTCCAGTAGTCCCACAGAGAATAAACCTGCTTAACCTGCTGCTCCATTTATATGTGATAACAGGATCAGTCGGGATCCCAGCATTCAGATTTTCCATTCTGGCACAATTAAATCTATATTATGATTTTTTGCTCTCAGCAGGGAGGAAGTATAGGGCTACTACAATTCAGGTTTACTTCTACTCTGTCCAAAATTGAAATTAATGAAGCTAACAGCAAAGCTAAGTTAGAATATGCAATGTATATACAGAAGTGCATATCAAAAGAGTTTTTAATAAATTACAGGTGGTATGTTTTTAGTGGTATGGCCAGTGTCCTCCCTACAATATTAACTGCTTACTTCCAGACCAGCAGCCTTCTTCGTTGGTCCCACAGACTGCTTGACTGCTACTCCACTGCAGCAACTCCTCATTGCAGTGATGCAGTGAGCAGGCACAGGGGACTGACCATGTGATCAGTGGCGGTTCTCCAGTGGTCAGACATAAATAGGCGATGATGTCAGCATGTGAAAACATAGGGAATTTCCCATCTCAAGCATTTGAAAATATTTGAAACACCCCTTTTATCTCTCAGTCCAAGGCCATTTTTAGGACAGCATTACTTTTTTCTTTGCTGTGTAATAAAAACTATCCAGTATTTACGTCTAAGCAGTACGTCAATGAATCACTTTGTGAATATTTCCTTGTGCTCTACTTTCCATGAAAAACCTGTTGTAATTACTCTGCCAGATGGACTCGGTGTCGTTCAGAATAATGCATGGTACTAGACAGCCAAATGGTTCCCATCCACACTGACATATATGGGTCCTTTAACACTGCTTGGTATAAAACATCTCTTATCTTCAAGGCATGATAATATATAACCAACCAATAAATCTGTCACCCAGGGGGATGAGAAATATAAATCTTCCCTCCTATTCCTGCTACCTGTAGGGCCTGTAAATCCTGGCGCCTGCTGCAGATGTACGGTGAATGAATTTAGACAGAAGACAAGAAATACATTTTTCTTCTGCTTTAAATAACTGGAAGACACGCCACAATGAATGCAGAATAAAGAGGCAACAACTGAAGAGGACAAGACAGCAAAAAAACTCCTGCGCAAAAACAAATGATGGGATTCTGTTCTCTTGCATCAAAGTCCATACGGGAAATGGTAAAATAATATTGCAGTAAATACTGAATGTTACTCTATACACCAAGCAAACACGGACTACAAGCAGCAGCCCACTGCCATCTGCAAAGACGCAGAAATACTATTAAATATGGGCAACACGGTGGCCCAGTGGTTAGCACTGTTGCCGTGCAGCGCTGGGGTCCTAGGTTCAAATCCAACCACATGGAGTTTGTATGTTCTCCCCGTGTTTGTGTGGGTTTCCTCCGTGTTCTCCGGTTTACTCCCACACTCCAAAGACACACTGATAGGGAACTAAGATTGTGAGCTATTGGGGACAATTTGATGATAATGTCTGTACAGCGCTGCGGAATATGTCAGCGCTATATAAGTGCATAAAATAAATAAAGAAGCGTACTGTAAATTGCATCACTGCTACACTTATATTTGGAAATTAGAAACTTGGCGCAAAAAAATTGCATCGAGGATTTTTTGGTGTCGATTACTCGATTAAATCAAGTAATCGTTTCAGCCCTATGCTAAACTTACTATATGAAAATGACAGGCTCTTTGCGCAGATGAAAAATGTTTTAGGCCCATCTACCAGCGACAAGGTGGCTTCCAACAGATGGGACCCACACTATCAGACTTGCCTCCCCTGGGTTTTTGGCCTACAAAAATCAGGGCAATAGTGTAGGAAGACACCTTGGCACTGGAAGATGGGCCTAAAACATTTTTCATCTGCGCAAAGAGCCTGTCATTTTCATATAGTAAGTTTAGCATAGGGCTGAAACGATTACTCGATTTAATCGAGTAATTCGACACCAAAAAATCCTCGATGCAATTTTTTTGCATCAAGTATTCGTGTGTCATGTGACCACGGAGCGGGAGGGCAGCACTTGCTATTACTCACTGCTCCGTGGTCACCCGTCAGGTCATAGTGCACGTAAGCGCGCCCTATGACCCGACACTGCAGAGCGGCTGGCAGCAGAGGAGGCGGGGCGCACAGGGGAGAAGGAGTCGCTCTCTCCCTCCCCCTGTGCTGCGCTGCCAGTGAGGAGATGGGGGGGCAAAGGAGGGGCGGGCGCACTGCGCCACCAATGACAGGATCTTACATTGTCCGGCCTTACTAACTAACAGCTAGCGGCGCCCGGGATGTCCCCGCACTTACAATTATCCCTGGGCGCCGCTCGGTTCTCCCCACTGTGAGCCAGTTACAGTTTTGTGCTCCATGTGCCAATTACTAATATCGGACCAATGGGGTGGAGACATCACCTTCTCTGTGGGCGTTTCTTCTCCCTGCGCTGTCCAATCGCAGAACAGAACGTCACAGTGCAGAGAGAAGGAACGCCCACAGAGCTGATGTCTCCTCCCTA
Source organism: Bufotes viridis (assembly GCA_033119425.1). Lineage (NCBI taxonomy): Eukaryota > Metazoa > Chordata > Amphibia > Anura > Bufonidae > Bufotes > Bufotes viridis. Next base: position 101,312 of record JAKVIS010000087.1, read on the forward strand.
TTGCTCCGATATTAGCAATTGGCATATGGAGCAGGAGAATGTAACTGGCCCACAGTGGGGAGAACCGAGCGGCGCCCAGGATTAATTGTAAGTGCGGGGACATCCCTGGGCGCCGCTCTATGTAGCTTTGTAATCTTTAATACAGGAGGCAGGGAGCTGCAATCAGCGGCACCTGAGGGGTTAACTGCCTCTGATCTGGTGCCTGCCGCCTGTATTAAAGGTTAATTTTCATTGGTGGCGCAGTGCGCCCTCCTCCCACCCCCCAGTATTAAAATCGTTGGTGGCAGTGGCCACAGAGCAGAGTCCCCTCCCCCCTCATTGGTGTCAGTGGCCACAGAGCAGAGTCCCCTCCCCCCTCATTGGTGGAAGTTTTGATTGGAGCCCCAACAGTGTTATAACTGGGCTTCGATTGGTTACCATGGCAGCCAGAACGCTACTGAGGCCCTGGTTGCCATGGTAACGTTCTTATTAGATTACTCGATTAATCGTAAAAAATAATCGATAGAATACTCGATTTCTAAAATAATCGTTTACTGCAGCCCTAGTTTAGCAGTTTACCTTTATTCATATTTCTTAGTGTTTGCATGCGTCTTTGCGTATGGCAGTGTGCTGCTACTTGCAGTCCTTGTTAGCTTTTACATTGCAGACATGGTAGCGTGCACCTGAAACCTTTTTTTTTTTTTTTCATATTGTTAACAGGTGCTGGTGTAATTTTTTTTAGCATTTTATACACCAATGCATTTCCAGAGTAATAAAAAAAAATACTTTTATTCTTTATGCAAATAAGTGCTTCAGTGCACTGAGAGGCGTGGCTAGCACTGGAAAGCTGAAGTGCATCAAGGGGCTAGGCCCCACCTATTGGTGCACTGGAGTGAACAAAGCATTCCAAGCAATCCTAGGGAAGATCTACCATTACATGGCATAGAAGCAAAGCTCATCAAGTGTATCTGACACAATCCACTGTAAATTACTGCATTTTCTGGCATATAAGACTACTTTTTAACACATGAAAATCTTCTCAAAAGTCGGGGGTCGTCTTATACGCCGGGTGTTGTCTTATAAACCGGTATACGGCGTCCTGAAACTTAAGAGGACCTTTCACTGGTCCAACGATTGCTAGATAATGACATGTACCGGTATATGTAGAGCGGCGCCCAGGGATTTTTTTCTCCCATTGTCCAGCGCTACAGCCTGGGAGAAAGAGAAGCCCAGGGCAGAAGAGGATGTCTCCTCCCAGGTGCGAGATTAGCTGTAATTAGCATAAGACGCCGGTAATCGGGGCCACAGCAGGCAAACGGAGCGGTGCCCAGGGATAATAGTAAGTGCAGGGAGATCCCTGGGCGCCGCTCTACACATACAGTATATATGATTATCTAACAATCGTTGGACCACTGAAAGGTCCTCTTTACTTCCGAGCCGGACTGGAGAAGCTTTCCTTCTCAGCTTTAGGGACAGGTGCACTGTGCACTGCATCCCGGCCAGCCACTCCTGAAGCAGCCCCTGACAGGAAGGTCTGGGCAGGCAGGGAGAGCTGACCCACCCAATTTTTATTTGGTGTGCGTTGGAAGAGGGGTAGTCTTATACGGCGAGTATAGCCCAAACCCAATATTTTAACAGGAAAAGTAGGGGGTCGTTTTATATGCCCAATCGTCTTATACGCCGGAAAATACGGTACCTTGGGACATTTCTGCCATTAGCCTTTTGACCAGGGTGGATAAAAATCAAAGATTTTTTTTTAAAAATCTAAAAAAAAAAAACAGATTTTTTTTATTTAAATCGGATTTTTTTTTATATAAAATGCTTTTTGAGGAAAATATATTACCATCCAAAGGTTATTCCATCATGAAATAAAGATTAGTTTTTAAATTAGGTAGAATAAGGCTGTATATGTTTAATTTTTTTTTTTTTGTAAATAAATTCCATTAATCCATTCACAATGTCAGGCTCTTCCAGAGGTTTTTCTTAGATTATTGGGCAGATATTATCACAGATGCTTGGGTTACTTTTGCAGTTCTCAAAACTGAATCTGACTCAGCAGAGATCAGAGGCCTCTTCTTCACAGCAAAAATGTTCTAACATGAACAGAGCCGAGAAAAAGACCTTAATCCTAACTTCTCCAAACCTATGAATCCAGAATCAACCCCTTCAGTGCCAAGTTTAAAGAAGTTCAGTGAATAGAAACAATATTTTTTCTCCTTCCTAAGTACAACAGAAAAGTTGTCCAAATATGAATAATTACCGTATTTTTCGCCCCATAAGACGCACTTTCCCCCCCCCAAAGTGGGGGGGGGGAAATGTTAATGCGTCTTATGGGGGGAATACAGTGCAGGGGAAAAAAATGACCAGTCGCAGAATGTGCAGCATAGGGAGAGCAGCCTTCGATGTATCGGACATCCGCCTTTTCACTGACCTGTCTGCAGAGTGAGTGCAGCGGGGGCTGGAGGAATGTGCTGCTGGTGAGCCCGGCGGGGGGAGGCTGAAGCTAGGGGAGAGCGCTTGTCTGGTAGATGCACAGTAGCGGGGAGACCAGGGGCTGGGGCGCTGGAGCAGGCAGACGATGGGCGGGAGCAGGCTATCCTGTTACACATGGCTGCTCAGCCCTTACGTCTTCCCACAAGTCTGCTCCTTTGTCCCCTGGTGACTGTGCTGCTCTGAAAAATTATCTGGAGTGCAGCTAAATGACTAACAAAAGGTACCTACAGTGTCCCCCTAATGAAATCCCCCCTCCCCCCCAAAAGCCTATCACTAGACATCCCCCTCCCACAAGTGTTTTAGCAGCAGATTCCCCCCCATAACATGGTGGGAATCTGCTGTGACACACTTATGGGGGATCTGCTGTGATGCACTGTTATGGGGGGAATCTGCTGTGACATACTGCAGATTCCCCCCATAACAGTACGTCACAGCAGATGCTCCCATAACAGTATGTCGCAGCAGATACCCCCCCATAATATTGTGTCAGCAGCAGATCCCCATAACAGGGTGTCATCAGCAGATCTCCCCCATAATATTGTCAGCACCTGATCCCCCATAACATTGTGTAAGCAGCAGATTCCCCCATAATGTGTCAACAGTACTTTAACACACCTTTTGGTTTAAAATATATTTTTTCTTAATTTCCTCCTCTAAAACCTAGGTGCCTCTAATGGGCAGGTGCGTCTTATAGGGCAAAAAATACAGTAACCTATTAAACTGGGGATAAAATAACTAATGTGAAAAGTTGTTATTCTAAAAAATCTTCATCTACTTGCATATTATAAGTTATACCAGCAAAAATTAGTCTTTATGTAGAAAACTATGATTTACATCAAGCCTTCGTGACTAGTGATTTAAATTGTGATTTAAATCAAATCCACCCTGCTTTTGACTTTTGGAACTAGCCATGTTCCAACCAGGCATGTTCACGTGGTTATTTTGATGTGATATCCTTCTTCAACACCAAAAAATACACTTATTGTCAAAAAGACATAATGCACACAAATAGGAATGTCTGATTGCTGCAAAGCTCAGATGGCAGACCTGTAAGTGAATACAGGTGTGGTCAGATTACAGAGTCTTCCCACAAGGGGGCATAAAATTGCATCACCCGCTGCCCTATAAAAAGGCTCTCAGATGCTACTTTTGGGTAGGGTACCTCACAGTGAGAGATCATTGACTGCTAGACATGCTTCTACTACGCACTAAGAGACATTTTGTCTTTAAATTCAGAGAAGCAGGATGGTCGTTTCAACGAATTTCCCACCATCTTGGTCATTCTGACCTAGCTGTTGGGAGATATTGGGAGCAGTGGTTACGTGAAGGAATGCACACACAGTGAACAGGCTCCGGATGGCCCAGGCAGGCCGCCAGTAGAGAGGAAGTAAGAGCAGCTCCTAGAATCTCATTGGCACCTTCATTACACACCCCTGTCTATGCCCAGACCATTTTCAGGCGCTTCACTGAAGAATATTTGGTGCGATGACTCCCATTACATGTCATACCATTGACAGCCAGCCACTGTCACCTTTGTATGCTGGACTTTTGTATGTATGGACTGGAACCGTATTGTCTGCAAGTTCTGTTTGGGATCCAACAATGGTCAGGTTTGAATATGGAGGCCTGGTGGTGAGTATTCCGATCTAGCCTTAGCTGGGGTGCGACATATTGGCTCAACTGCTGGTGTCATGATCTAGGGAGTCACCACATCCTAGTAGTGACATGAAGGACACTAGCTCATTGATATGTGCAGGACATCCTGTGGCCAAATGTGTTCCTCTCATGGCAAGGCTTTTAACTGGCATGGTAAATGCTCACTCACACATAGCAAGGGTTTCCCAGGAATATCTCCACCAGATTACAACACTTCCTTGGCTGCTCAGTCACCAGATTTCAGACCACATTGAGCACTTATTGGACCAGCTAGTATACCAGCTTCAGCAACCTATGAGTGGGCAGGATCTACAGGGCCAGCTGTAACATCTGTGGGCCAATGTCCTACAGGATACCATACAGAACCTGAATGCTAGAGGCCGTATCTCATCTTGTATCCAGGCTAAAGGCCGTATCTCCTCTTGTATCAAGGCTAAAGGCCGTATCTCCTCTTGTATCAAGGCTAAAGGCTGTATCTCCTCTTGTATCCATGTTGGAGGTCATATCTCACCTTGTATCCAGGCTAAAGGCCGTATATCATTTTGTATCCAGGCTAGAGGCGCCCAAAAAGGTCATAGAGCCTCCTTTCAATTGTACCATTTTCCTCAATAACCTTATTCCTTGGCTCTAATATCGTACTCTTCCATATATCATTACCTTCATACATAGGAAGTCTCATTCCAAAAACTCCTTCTTGGTGCAGTATTTTTTTTTTTTTGTCAATGATGGGAAAATAATCAAGTGTGAATCTGGCCTTACATCAGCATCCAAGCAAAAACTTTACCTCCTAATTAGAATGCAATATGCGGCACGTACCCCGACACCCTGCAGCAGACCATGGATTAATTCTGATTCAGAGAACGAGGACTTCGCTCACTCTGTAAAATCGCCATTAACATAACATCTAGACTATGACGCCAAAACGAGATCACAGACTGCGGACTGACCTAATGGTGAGACGTGCGCTCTGACACAATCCACTCGCATGACTGCACCGCAACCCCTCATCATCCACAGAGCGATGTACGACAAGTGGATGTAGCGTGCTCACCCTGCGAAATCACCGTGAAATCACTAAAAGGCAGCAGGTCCACCATGCTCCACGTGTAAAATCAACAATATATTACGAAACAGCAACGCTGACTTTATAAATGAACTCCACTCACCCTGTCTATACAGCGTCTGCATGGTAGAATGCAGATTATGGGTGGGGGGCGCCAATCACTCAGAATGGATTCTTGTAACTGGGATGGAAATCAATTATTGCCCAACAATGGTCGAGAGTCCCCTAATGGTCGATAAGGACAATTTCCCACCACAGCTGTTCTAGGATCACTTCTCCTTGTGCCTTTGTTTCGTGAAGACAATCCCAGGTTATTTGCGCTAAGGGTTTATAGGAACATCATAGAGGGTGTGTCCCTCATTCGGGGCCAGAATGGTGCAGATCCCAGTTCTGCCAGACTCGAGCTGTCCATGCTGCAGGGAAATGTCTGCCTGGCCATGACTATCTTTGTTAAAATCAGATTTTGGGATGGATGGATGAACAAACCTCTACTGGCTCCACCGAGCTCAACATAAAAAAAAATGCAAGAGAGCTGATGGGAAAACAGGTCTTTTCCAGAAAAAAAAATAATAATGTAGGTGTGAACACAACCTAAATGTGCCCATGGAACCATCAACAGCTGTTGTCCGAACACTCAGGTGTATATGGGTTTTCAATGGGGAGAGAGGAGAAAGCCAATTCGGGGGCAGCTTATTTCCTGGGAGAACAAGAGAATTGGGCGTTGAATTCAGTGTGCCCAATAATTTTCTCCCCAACATTATCAGATGAGATAGTAGGGAGGTCCACCCCGATACACATTGGACCGTCAACTGCCCACTGTCGGGTTCAGCCATCAATGAGTCTAATGTGTATGGGGGCCTCAAAAAGATCATCTAAGATGGGCTGCGATCCCATGCAGCCGCCACTTCCAGGATCACATGCGTACATTGGGCAAGTGCTTCCAGCCAGGGGTTAAAACCTGCGCGCATGCGCAAGTTTGAATCTCTTGCAAGTTCTTTGCACACATGCCCGATATACAACACATGATCCCAGAAGTGACGGCCACATGAGATCAGGACGCATCTCGGATAAATCCTTTAAGAGGGTCATCGATTACCCGTAAAACACGGTTTTTCTTTTATTGATCCAAGGCTCTGTTCCCAAGTTAGATACTTTTTCTTAATATACATTTTAGGCCTTTGATGCAATGAGGGCGTCACCGTTGCTCTCATTGCACCCAAGCTCCTCTCCTTTCTGTCGCCAGCTCCTCCCTCGCTGATTTGCCACTGCCTGACTCTGTCAATCAAATCAGCAAGTGAGGGGCTGGTCCCAGAACGAATCAGAGTTTGGGTGCAGCGAGAGCCATGCTGATGCCATCATTGCACTAAAGGCCTAATTTGCAGTTTGAGAAAAAGTATCATGACTTGGAAACGGAGCCTCCGATCAACAACAGAAAAACCGAGTTTCGATCAGGTGAACCACAGCCAGGAGCGTAGCTAACGGCTCATGGGCCCCGGTGCAAGAGTTCAGCTTGGGCCCCCCTTTCCTCAGTTCTTTGTGTGTCTTCTTATGTGGCACAAGGCTCTTTGGGCCCCCTCAGGCTCCAGGGCCCGGTAGCGACTGCTACCTCTGCACCCCCTATAGCTACGCCCATGACCACAGCTATGGTTGGAAAGGGAGGTTGCTGGTGACAGGTTCCCTTTAAAGGGGTGTTCTAGGCAGATAACTAAAAAACAGAGGGAGGTAGTGTTTTTTTAACCCTTTATGACCTGTTTTTGGTAACAAAATCTACCTCGAACCACCTTCTTCAAATTCTTGAGCATCAATCATTTTATTCCAGTGATCTACGATGGACTTGGGAAGTCTTGAGATGTGATAATTTTACTACAGCTTCTGCATTATACAGACCGTAGCCTGGTCAGCTATAACAAGCCTGGCTCCCCACACTGGATGTCCTGGCGTCTACAATCTACGAGGTAATTGCTCCTTTATACTTCAGGAAGCCGGGCAACCATATTAAGTAGTAAAGTGGGTCAGTAAATTGTTCAAATGGTTCACTAGTAATAGAGCCGAGATCTGTCATTCATTATTAATTATGAGAAGATTATCTTCTTAGAGACTTCCCTCCTGCTGGAGAGAAGTAGGCCTCACAGAACATTCAGGAGGTAAAACAGAAGACTTTCTACACCAAAGGCTCAAAGTTTAAAGGGATGTTTCAGAGTTATATTTATATCCACGAAGGCGAATATTAAAAGGATTATCTCATCAAGAAAACCTCTTTATATTGAAGCTGGCCGAAATAAGTTTAGTTTCCGAAACTCCGAGCTATAAACTGTCGGCAGCTGCACATTTCTCCTACAGCGGCCACTACAGGAGAAAAGTAGCATAACAAGCTGGACATTCAAGGGAATGTCCGACCAAGAAACAGAAGGATGGGTCGGCTGAGCCAGAGTGAGAACCACTCTTTGTTAACGGCTCTCCATTAAGGCAAGTGAAGGGGCATCCCAAATGGTCATGTGTCCTAACGGGCCATATCTAGAGATCCTGTGGCTCCATCCTTCTGAGGCTCTGGGGAGAACATACAGTGTATGCGCTGGAAGAAACTGAAGCAAATACAACAGATGTGCCTAGAGCCCCGTGGATGAACATTAAAAAAGGGTCTACGTAAGGTATATGCTACTGTATGGGATAGCCATAGAGTCCTCCCTGGCATATATGTAGAGAGTAGCCCTAAATGGGCCCCAATTTAAAATCTGTCATGTGTTATGTGCAATGTTCATAGGTGGCAAAAGGGCCATATCAGGGACCAGATGCAACCGCAGACCTTGGTTTCTTCGTCCTCGGGATCGGCATTGGTACCACCTATTGGCATGCAGCACATCAGGATGAACAGAACTACAGGCCCTGACCAGAGAGAAAATGGTCCAAAATGAGAGGACCCCCCCCCCCCCAAAAAAAATATAAAGCTACATTTGTGTCTCAGAAACTCCACTATCAAGAGTCTAACATTAAACTTATAACGGGCCAACTTACTAAAGCTGAAGAATAGATATATAAAAAAAAAACACTATTAAAATAGTAATTACTTCAAAGTACAGCACATCTGTAATGTCCATGCTCCTCCACCCACCAATTCCCTTAACAACCGTACTAACCCCTTTTTGCAGAGATATTATCCAAGGCAGAGAACTTTGAGGAATGGCTTTAGCAGATGTCCTTTTTTTTAATAAAACCTTCTGTGGATGGACATACAATAAAAGAAATATATAAAAAGCAATTTCTTACAAAGTGCTGCTTGTGCGTCACATAAAAAGAAGCGCAGCAGCTGGTCACATAGTAGGGCCTCATGCTCATGACCGTATGTATTTTTCAGTCAGCAAAATGCAGATCCACAAAATACGGATGTGGTCCGTATTGCATCTGGTTTTTTTTGCGAATCCATTGACTTAAATGGGCCTATTTTGCGAATACCCTATGGAGCTGCCAAAGACAGCCAGGATTTATACTTGTCTTTTTAACAGCAGTCGATAGAGAATGAATGGAGTGGCGATGCAAATCCTCAACTGCCCCCCAATTTATTTTGGGGGAACCAGGATCCCCGTTCTCAGGATTGGTAGGGGTCCCAGCGGTAAAACCCCACACTAATCAAATACTCATCCCCTATCCTGTAGGAAAGGGAATTTGTTTTAGTCTTGATATAAACCCTTTGAAGGGGGTTCCCGGGAGGAAAATATTGGTGACCTATCCTCAGGAGAGCACAACTAAGCCAGATTCCTTTACACCACTTTTGATAAATCTCCCCCATATGGGTGTATTAGACACCCCAATCCCTCCCGGCAATCGTCAGATAGCTAGCGGAGGACACAGCTGCTATTACAAGTCCCCATGCAGGGCAGTGGTGTGCCCCTCACACTGAATATACTTATACTGCTCCCCGCACCACTCCTGGTCCCAGCACCGCTGCTGCTTCTCCCCGAGCGCCGATGAAAACATCCGATGCCTGGGGGAGGGGGTGGAGCAGGGGGTGAAGGGGACGAGACTCCCTAGCATCATGGGTGACTCTAGGGAGGCTCGTCCCTATCTCCACAATGGGTATCCAAGACTGCCTGGAGACACAGCCACTGCTTGCAAAAAGGTTGACTGCTCAACCACTTGAAAAATAAATGGCCATTCATGAATATTCCTTAGGGGCTCTGCCCTGGTCCATCCCAGCATTCTCTGCATGTTAAAGGGGTTGCTCTATTACTAGAACGTATCCCTTATCCACAGGATCTGATCGGTGAGGGGGGTATATCTGCTGGGCCCCCTGCTCCCATGGAGTGGAAGACACACATGCACGCTTCAGCTCCATTCAACTACATGGGTCTGCCAGAGATAGGCGAGTACAAGTGTTCCATTGACACAGGGGAACAGGGGCCCCCATTCTAGTGATTAGAGGGGGCCCCAGCGGTCGAACAGTTATACCCTAGCCCTGTGATGGCTAACCTCTGGCACTCCAGCTGTGGCAAAACTACAACTCCCAAGATGTACACTTGCTTGGCTGTTCTAAGAACTCCTTAGAAATGAATGAAGCATGCTGGGAGTCGTAGTTTCACCACAGCTGGAGTGCCGGAGGTTAGCCATCACTGGCCTAGCCAATAAGAGGTTGTAATGGAACAAACCCTTTAACAGGACCATGGAAATGACCTCATGTTCACCGCTAATGAACAGAAAAGGTGAAGCCATCTGCGAACGAGGTATTATATGTTACTACGGTACAACTCGAGGGCTTCTATCCACTTTGTGATGTGTAAGATATATTTGTATTCATGACAGAGATTTCTGTTCCTGCCATCATTCACGTTAAGACATAACCGGTATCTGGGGGAAAGTGCTTAATGTTTCCAGCAGACCGGCTTGTATCATGGGAGCAGCAGGGAGTAAGCTTCTCGCCTCTGCAGAGATTTCAGCTCATTCATTTCGAGTCGTTTGTCAGTGCTTCTCCCTGGCACTTGGCGTACTTTTCTAGAGAAGAAGGGAAGAGGCTTGGAGGGTACCATGGCACCAGGTCTAATCTGTCCAAAGACGTGACAGTGGAAAAAGCAATAACTCACGGCTTAAGGTCTTGGGAGTATGAAGATTTTACGTGCAACAGATGTTCTCAGTGTATGAAGGTGAGTATAACTTCTCATCAAACATGCGCCGCTCCCCGTACACTCCCCGAGAAGATTACTCGCTGAACTATGGTGAATGACAACTAGAAAACCATGCTGAGATTTAACTATAGGAAGGCCAAGACTTCTGCGGCATGCACTAAACCTTCCACTGAAGCTCTACAGTAAGCCCGTACAGTTGGTTGCAGATTTTCAATCTTTGCAATCCTTAGGCACCATTCACACGTTCTTGTCCATGATGACATTTGTGGCAAGATGGTCAGAGGTTCATCCATGAAGGATCCGTGTTTGATCGCATGTCCGTTTTTTTGCCCTTCATCTGTATTCCACGTACACTGCTCAGCTGAAAAGTCATTTCCAGAGCATCTCTTACCAACGGTCCATGTAAACCACGGTGAAAACACGGATGGTATCCACTGGTTTCACGGATCTATAGACATTAATGTGCGTGAGGCATCCGTAATCACTGATAAAATTAGGGCATCCCAAATGTGGGATTTTGCTAACTGTAAGACCCAGGGTGTAGCCTAGCTATGTACTTGTGATTGTCCCCTAAACTATGCCGGAAAAACTAGACGTAGGGTAGGTGATCCCCTTGGCGATATCAGTCATCACCGGGAAGAACCCATAGAACGTCATGTCCTGGAATATCACAATGGTGACTATAGAACGTTAACATTTCAAGTAATTGAGGTAATCAGAAAATGACCCAGAGGTGGTGATTGGGACAGGAGGATTCTCTGTAAGGAGGCCCTGTGGATACGGCGTCTAAAAACGGTGCATCCGCTGGGTCCTAATGAACAGATATCTTTTGCGTGTTTTATTTAACCCCTTGCTTCCATATACTGATCTTTGTTAATATATAAGTCCCTTTGTTTTTAACTTTGTACACTAGTTAACCTGCCTAGCCATCTGATCAAGAATGATCACTACTGTCATATTAGGGGGACCCTTGGCTAGTGACTTTTCCTTTATCCAGGGTTGATTTATCATTCCCCTTCCTCACTTTTTAGATCATAAATCTGGCCCATTTAGTTTTATTAGTTGTGCGCTTTATATATGTTCCTCCTTCCTTATTGGCATCTGCTTTCGGCGCTTCTATGTGGGACGCATCGGGCATTACATCGGCATCCAGGCTCTTGCGTTCCGCCGATCGGAAGTGCGCTCCATTTGCTGGACATTCCGGCAATAGCGCTCATTCCAGATTCCTAACTGCCTGCACGACCCCTTTTCTCTTTGGGATTTTACATGATCGCAATATGGTGCTATCTATCGCCATAGATCCAGTTTATTTTATGTGCATTGAGTATCAATCATCTGTACTCTGCATTCCACTGGACCGGAAGTAGGGCGGAGTCCGACCGATCACGCTCCTCAGAGCGGGAGCACCATTTTCAATTCAAAACACATCCATTAGTGCAGATATATATAGGGGCTTTTTTTTGGACACATTTTAGCGCCCATACCATCTTGGCTGCCAGCATCTTCATTTCATCTACTACTTTTGCTATGTCCCCTGATGAACCATGACTATCTTCTGTGGGGAAACGCATCGGGACTCAGTTTGACAAGTTGCTACGTAGGGCTTTCCTAGGGTTTTGATCAAGGTTTAGCCACGGAAAAGTGGGGTCGCCCCTTTCGGGGGGAGGTGGGGTGCTCTGCTTTTAGGCAGGAATAGCCTGAAAGGGATACCCAGGGACAGGTCATCTCCTGACAACACTGCTGGTGACGAAAAAACCCTGTTTGGCGGTTTTCAAACCTGTATGGTAACCGTAAATTCATCTACTAACCAACTTATATCGGTGAAAAAATCCTGGATGACGGTTTCTGAAACTGTATGGTAACTGTGAGTAAATCTACCAACCAGCCTACATTGTTTTCTATGCATATCTGCCTAGGATATTGCCCAAGATATTTGCTATTATATATATCCAGCCGCACCTTCGTGGGCACATTTATTACCTGTATATAGAATATTTTGTGTGGGGATTAATGATCTTTTCTGCTTTTATTGGATAAGTTTAAAAGTTACGTTTTAGAGGATATTTTTTTCAGTAAGCATTATTTTAACTCCTCTATGAATAGCGCTTTTGTGAGCCAATTACTATGCAATGAACAGAGCATGTCAAATGAAGTATTATTACAATATAGACACAAAAATATATATTTTTTTTCTTTGCGTGCGTAACATTTTCCCCTCTGGTAGCGCCCCCTGCTGTTTATCCTTTCGGTCCACCTTCTCCTGCGTTCAGAGGTGGACTCACATTCTCCGTGGCTTCCCTGCTCCCTCCCTTCTCTCAGTGCTTGCATAGTCATGTTATAGAGAAGTCATCCCTACTTTGAAATTCACAGAACCATATAGCTATATCTCTCTCTCTAGACAGTGGAGAAGGAAATTGGGGTATTACATATCATAGTGCCGTTATTGGTGGGATCGCTGGGACTGTGCGTCAGCGACTATCTTCTATAGTCCACAAGAGTGGACTATAATGCAGTCTTGGGAGACCCAGGTGCTTGACTTTCACATGGAACGAGCTGCTGCCCACCCACAGAAAGTGAAGAGACCAGAGCCGCAGACATGTGAGTAAAAAAAAAAAAAAAAGCTAAAAAGGGTGAAAATTACACCAGAGAGCAGCATTGTTTTTTATTCATAGTAATGGTTGTTTTTTTTTATTTTACAGTTTCCTGCTCTCGGCCAATCTGTTAAAAAAAACTCAGACATACAAATGATGGTTGATTTCTTTGGACTTACACAAAATAAGTTATAAAGAATGAAGACTTACAGCCCAGACAGGAGAAGTAAATCCAAGAATGGCAGCTTGGGTTCCCTCTCCTACATAAGGAATGACATTTTCACCAAGACGCGTGTCCCGGAAAACTGCTCGCAAAATGTTTAAAGCGTGAACCTACGAGATAAAGAGACAAAACGGCACTGAGATGAATGTTGCAGCAGAGCTGAATGTTTGTTACAATGTCTCCAGTATAGGCAATGCTGTGTGAGCTAAAACCCAAATCACTCTCCTGCCTCCAAGGTCTCTCGCTGTTTGGCTGAGAACTACATTAACAGGATGTATCGTAGCAGGCCTTCATCTTTGTGTGAACTAGTCCTTACATGCCTAATAGTCTTTTTTTTCGCGTTGATTTTGGAGCCATTCCTCATCAATTCCTCATTCATTTCAATGGGAAGCAGCACTTGCTTTTTTTTTATTTATTTTTTTATTTTTTTACACGTGGAAAAAAGAAGCAGCGTGCTCCACTTTGGGGCAGAATCAGCACTGAATTTTCCATTGAAATCAATAGGAAGCTGAAAAAAACAGCTCCAAAAAAGTCCATACGTTTTTTTTGTCATTCTCCGTGCTTTTTTGGTGCAGATCGGCTTCAAAAACATCAAGCGGAAAACTCAGCTTTGTAATAAAGTGAACATCCATTGGTTAAAAAAGACACTAAAAAAACAAAAACGCCTCAAAAAAGTGTTTTTTATTTCTATAACCAGCCATGTGAACTCGTCCTAAGGGTTTTCTGCCTATGGCATTAAAGAGGTTGTCCCACAAAAATATTCAACATTTTTTAATACAGAACCTGGATCTGAACACTTTTGTAACTGCATGTAATTAAAAACCTATATTTCTTTTCTAATTTCTCTGTCCACCTCAAAAAAAACGAAATGCGCATGAGGGGCAAGGTGAGCTGGATGGCTCCTAGCCTAGCCTATCTTCAATGACCATATAAGCAAACAAGTAGAGAGACCTATTAGTCAATCCAAGCTAGGCAGCAAGAAGCCCGTCGGAGGGCCTCTCAGCGGACCTCCCCCCTCGCGCCTTTCTAGCTTAAAAACTATGGCTACTTTCACACTTGCGGCAGCAGGGTCTGGCAAGCTGTTCCGGCGGGGGAACAGCCTGCCGGATCCGTGCTAATGGTAGCCCACCGTGCCGCCGGAAGTCCGCTCCAGCCCCATTTTCCTAAATGTGCGGGTCGGAGGTCCGGCTGCAGCACGGCAAACAAGCTAAGAGGCGGCCAGACAAAAAAACGCAGCGTGCTGTAGTTTTTGCCAAGCCGCCTATTGGCATGTTTGCCGTGCTGCGGCCGGACCTCTGGTCCACCCCCCCATTATAGTGAATGGGGCCGGAGCGGACTTCCCATGTTCATATGTGCCCGCATTGCTGAGAAATATGATGTTTTAATATATGCAAATGACCCTCTAGGAGCAACGGGGGCGTTACCGTTACACCTAAAGGCTCTGCTCTCTCTGTAACTGCTGCACACTCTGCACTGTGATTGACAGGGCCAGGCAGTGTAAGGCTATGTTCACATCTGCATTGGAGGCTCCGTTAGGGAGAAAAGTAAAAAGTGGAGAGAAAAGTCCTGCATGGAGGACTTTTTTGTCTGCTAAAAAAAAAATGTTCTCCCGAACGGAAACTGAACAGATGCCAATATAATGAAACCTTTATGTTTGTGTCGGTTATGTGACATCCGACACTGTTATTTCTGCTCTTCTGCTCTAATAACAGAGAGGAAAAAAGGAAAATCATAGGACACATACAGTATGAACTTAGCCTAAAAGTGATCATGGCTTTCCCTGACTGCTCCTGAAGTCACATGCTGCGCCGTTCGCTTCAGTATCCAGCACAGGCGCAGCACAGGTAAGAAGCTCGCTGGCATTTCTCTTCTGCACAGCGAGCCACTTTCCTACTAAAGCACACAGCGCAGTGCGAGACTTTAGGAGGAGTCAGGGTCAGAGTGCAGAGGGCGTGGCTGTTGCAGAGAGTGCAGAGCTTCTGGGTGTAACAGCAACGCCACCATTGCTCCTAGAGGCTCATTTGCATATATTAAAACATCAATTTTCTCAGCAATGCGGACATATATGAACATGGGACCAACACAGACGCCTTCAGCTGCCAAGTGCACATGTAACAGGTCAGCCAGTGTCATAGGTGCAAAACTGCTGACAGACGCCCTTTAAAGTAATTCATAAAGTAGCTACATTTTTTTTCACAGATATCTGGGAATAATTAAAATATAGCTGCAGACATCAGTCCAGAGAGACTAAATTTGTATCTGCAGTTCTGCAGCGACCATGGCAAAACCAGGAATATATCTAACTGGTGCTAGACCTGAGCTAGAAAATGCTCAAAATGCACATAAACCTAAACTACACAGTTCTATAAAAATCACTTAACGTATAACAGTTATCTGGAATGATGTAGAGGTGAACTATTTTTTTTATTTATTTTTTTTTGCGCTAGCTTTTCACTACATTTCATAATTTCAACACGCTCGGACTAGTGTCGGAACGCAGCGATTAGCAATCACTTGTATGAGGAATTTTTCATATAAACTTAATACATAAGGCAGCTCTTGCACAAGGCAGCTTTTTTTTCCTCCTTAGCGAAATAACTTCATGTCTAGACAACCAATGAGACACGTGCATTTTATTGATGCAGGTAGGCGCAAAAAATAAATTAAAAAAATAACGCTATTGTGCAAGTTTTTCTAATTGATTAACAACTGTTTTTGGTTAAAGCACCATCTGCACATCCCGTCCCGCTTTACTCACGGCTTGGATCTGGGCCACGTATCTTGTTAATAAATAATTGCTGGCTTCAAAGTTATAATTTATGATGACCTTATTACAGGACCCTCATCATCATTACCTAATGCTCTACCTTACCTGCGAGCGTAAAATATACACGTTAATTAGCATAAATCAATCCTACATCTCGGATGTGCTGTCAGTCCGTTTGAAATGCAAACTAAAATGCCTCGGGTGGTTCTGGGAAATATCCAAGACTTTCGTGTAAGCGAAGGGGGGAAAAAAAAAACCTGAAACATGTGACTGGGATATTCATCTGACTTTAAACAAGTCTCAATGGGGAATTGTACCGTTTCAAAAAAAAAAATGTATATATATTATATATATGAAAGGGCTGAAACTGGAACAGATGTAGACGTAACCGATCAAACATGCTTAAAGCATTAATATGCACGGGTAAACACATCAGAAGTAAGCAGCGTCTCGCCGATAAAACTCAAAAATATGTTTTAGATTTCGCTGCGGTTTGCTGAAAGTGAGATCTTGCTCCAAGATGGTCATATAGATTAACATGCTAATGACAATATGTCATCCACTCAGCACGCTAACCCGCTAGAGAAGTGGCCGGGCGGTGCTCTATGTCTCACAAGTGTTAAAGGGATTGTGCAGGGATTTTATATCGCTAACCTATCCTCAGGTTAGGTCATCAAATTGAAATCAGTCGGGGTCCGACACCCAACCCCCCCCCCCCCCGCCGATCAGCTGTTTGAAGACGAGGCAGTGTACTATGTGAGAGCCGCTTCCTGTTCATTACACTACGAGTCGTCTCCTGTGGAGCGGTGGCGCAGTGTAACTACCAGTACAAGTACTTGTCATTACACTCAGTGGCGTATCTATCACGAGGCAAACAAGGCATTTGGCTAGGGCGGCATTGCTAATGGGGCGGCAAAATGCCTTGTTTGCCTTAGTGATAGTTATATTATTTTTCCCCTTGTCCGGTCCAATCCAATCCTTCAATATGCAAGCGGCATCGCCGGCGCCGCATAGTGAAGGACTTGATGACTTACTTCCTCCTCCGAGTCCGTCCTGACTACTTCACCCCGACTTGACATCCCCTGCTTCCGCGTGTTGCCGTCGTGAGTCCCGTGACATCACACGGAGGTGGAGTCACGGACCGGCGGCAATGCTAGGGCGGCAGGGCCTAGGCCGCCTACGTAGCGTGTGCTGACTCTAGAGATTCATTTAAAACGTACAGTACCCTCAAATTACTGTCACAGTCTGGAGCCTGGAGGACGATTAAATATATTGGGGACGGGTTATAAATTATTCAGAGACACTCAACAAATAGTAGGAAATTGGAACAATATACCAGTGACATGGTCTTGTAGAAGGCCTATGATGATGTTAATGATCTTGTAGAAGGCTTGCACAGTAAAATATCTATTTTTGCAGAAGACACTAAACTGTGTAAAGTAATTAACACTGAAGAGGACAGTTTTCTGCTACAGAGGGATCTGGATAGATTGGAGGCTTGGGCAGAGAAGTGGCAGATGAGGTTTAACACTGACAAATGTAAAGTTATGCACATGGGAAGGAATAATGCAAGTCATCCGTACATACTAAATGGTAAAACACTCAGTAACACTGACATGGAAAAGGATCTAGGAATTTGAATAAACAGCAAATTAAGCTGCAAAAACCAGTGTCAGGCAGCTACTGCCAAGGCCAATAGGATAATGGGTTGAATCAAAAGGGGCATAGACGGCCGTGATGAGAACATAGTCCTACTACTTTACAAATCACTAGTCAGACCACACATGGAGTACAGTGTACAGTTCTGGGCTCCTGTGAACAAGGCAGACATAGCAGAGCTGGAGAGGGTTCAGAGGAGGGCAACTAAAGTAATAACTGTAATGGGGCAACTACAGTACCCTGGAAGGTTATCAAAATTAGGGTTATTCACTTTAGAAAAAAGACGACTGAGGGGAGATCTAATAACTATGTATAAATAATCAGGGGTCAGTACAGAGATCTCTCCCATCATCTATTTATCCCCAGGACTGTGACTGTGACGAGGGGACATCCTCTGCTTCTGGAGGAAAGAAGGTTTGAAGGAAAGAAGGTTTGTACACAAACATAGAAAAGGATTCTTCACGGTAAGAGCTTTGAGACTATGGAACTCTCTGCCTGAGGAGGGGGTGATGGAGAGTACAAAAAAGGAATTCAAGAGGGGACTGGGTGTATTTCTGGAGTGTAATAATATTACAGGCTACAGCTACTAGAGAGGGGTCGTTGATCCAGGGCAGGGCTGGGACAAGGCCCACCACCAACAGAGGCTGAGCTGCCCAAGTTTAGACTGTGCAGGGACACACCCCCAACTGGTAAAACACAGCTATACCTTTACTGCAAACTGCTCGTAATTCATTTATGTATTCTATCAGGAATAATAAAGGAATGCCACATCTTAGAGTCATATGAATAGATGCATCTACACGGTTATTAGATGGAGAATGCAAATAATTACTAAAACAGACATGTCAGTAGAGGTGACCTCTAAGTTCATATGGCGAGCATCATTAAAAGGAAATAACCACAAGTCAGAAGGAAAGCCAACAGAAAGGACAATACAAGAATACAACAGCGGAAATCATGTCCTTATCTGTCCCTATAGATCGTCTAAGGGCCAAGGCCGGGTGGGTCATTTCCAAGCAGCTGCTCCTGAATATACCAGTCTGTTAGGCCAAAGTAATAAAAAAAACAACATTCACATCTAAACAACAGCTGCTGCTGACGTGTGTCATCCTAGTGGGGAAAAAACACAATAGTAATGGTATAGGTAATGTACAGAATGTACTCAAACGGTCCTGGGAAGAGTATTCACATCCCAGCTCTTAAAGGGGTTTTCCGGGAATCAAAAAAATAAAATTACTGAAAATAATTAAATATTACTTTATAATAAATATATTCCCAATGACTTTAATTAAATATAATGGCTCGTTTGGCTGGGGAGCCATCATTAGGAGAAATACTTCATGTCTCCTCATGAACTCCATTCCTACAGAGATTCAGCTGAAGATCATATTAAACAGTATTCTGACAAGCAGAGCAGAGAGGAGGATGAGGCAGCTCTTTAGCTCAGTGCTGTGAAGTAACTTGTCCTCCTGTGTGACTAGGACAGGTTTTGTGTGTGCTAATAGGGCGTCGGCCATTTTATTTCTCCTAACGATTGTTCCCTAGACAAAAGGACCGTTATAACTAATGAAAGGTATTTGGGAATATATTTAGAATAAAGTAATATTTAAGTATTTAAAGTCTAGAATGATGGCAAATGAAGTGAAGGAAAAAGCAGATAAAAAAAATAATAATACCCACTGCTAAATTACCTGGCAGCTCTATGGGAGCTTCCCCGAATCCCCACCCTCCCCTGACATCAGATTTCGTGAAAAAGAATCACGCATTTTTTATTTCTATATGTCTGATCTTTGATTCTCAGGGAGATAAACTGCTGTGTATGGCAGGGACTTACTCACCTCAAAGCATATGAATGCTCGGCAAAGCCAATTGTGCATGAGAATGGGGGGGGGGGGGGCCCATGTTGCAGGCGACAGCTATCTAGTCAGCTTAAAGGGGTATTCTGCTTATAACAAGTTATCCTGAGAGCTGTACTCAGCTATCTCCAGCGCTCCCGTATAAATACATAGAACGGCGGTGTGCTTTTCAGATCAGTTGCTCTGTCCATTTCAGGGGGGCTCCACAGGTTAAGGGGCCCCTCGTTTTTGCGATCGGTGGAAGTCTCAGCAATAGGAACCCCACCAATCTGATAGTAATCCTCTAGCCCTTGGATAGGGGATAACTTGTTATAACTGGAATACCACTTTAATTTTAGGACAAGGCTGCCAATTGCGAGAACGGGGTCCAGTAATTCTGTTTGAAAAGGGCAGCAGGCCCGCATATGAACTGCCACTCCATTCAACTCTGTGAGACTGACGGAGATAGCACAGTGAAAGTGCTCCTATATATTAGGCTGTCCCATGGAAATGATGGAGTGACAGATCGCATGCATCACTACCACTTCATTCAAAGGGAGAACACAGGGCTTCCATACTTGTGATTGCAGCAGTCAGACCTCTGCTGATCACACTTATCTCATATTCTGTGGATAGGGAATAAGCGTTTGTAATGGGACACTCCTTTAAATGAGATTTTGGGTTTGTTTGTGTGTTATGTTCTAAACAATGTGGTATAGATGTAGAGCTTTCAGTGTGCTTTTCAACTTCCCTTTGTATTCATATTAGGGAGAATACGTTATCAGTTTTGACCATGCTAAACTGCTGACAGAACTAGGGAGGGGCTGGGGAGAGCAGAACAAACATATCTTTTGTGTAGCTTTTAGTATGAGGAGTAGTGTGAATGTGAAGTTTTATTCTGCAAAGTTCTTCTTATGCAAGTGCCCAGGAAGCGGAGCTTCAATGTGAAGGGATATCTGCATTGAGATCAATCGTAGCCCATCCTCCCCTCAGTGACAGCTGGAGTGATCTCCAGGTTGGATGCTATAGCTGTCAATTACAGCAGAAGGGAGGATGGGCTGTGAGGCATCTTAATGCAAAAAGTGCTTCACAGTGAACCTCCGCCCTCCTGAGGATTTGCAGGAGTAGAACTTGGCTGAATAAAAGCTAATATTCACACTACTCCTGATAATAAAATCTCTGCAAACGGTACATTTGTTTTGCTGTTCTCGACCCATACCTAGCACTGTAAGACGTTTTGCACGGTCAAAACTGCTGGCATACTCCATTTAAACACTAATTCGGCATATAAGAGGTTACAATGTATCATAGTTTGATTACTGTGGGATACAGAAAAGTAAAAAAAATGCTTCAGCATATCTACGATGCACTGAATCAGGAGGGTAAAACAGCTTTAGGTAGAACATCAAAAGAAAATGTCCCCCACTTCAAAAAAATGCCAGGCATATCTCCATATTAAAGAATGGATATGGTCTTATCACAATATAGGGGTAGACTAGATCCTACAAGAAAAAGTACGTCATTTAGTAAGATCGTACAGCTTGGCCAGAAATTATTGAAAAAGCCCCTGCAAGCTGAATCCAGAAACAGGACTGCCAGTTGGATGGCGCAGGTGTAAAAATGAATTGTTCAGTCATTCTTGGACCTGATACATTGACTTCTGGGATCAAACTTTTCACCCGCCCTGTGATTTTGCAATGGATTGTCAGTAACCACAGTAACAGCTGTAAAGTTATATATCATATAGATTAATGGAAAGATGGATGGCACTCACATCAAATAGGGTACATGGATTTTATTATATTATATTATCTTGGTAAAATTTAAAACAACTTCTATGAATAGACAACTTATGGTGTTGTTAGGATGTGCGCACTCCTTTAAGTTGTGTGGTATATACCAATACCTACATGTGTAGCGGTATATCCACTATATTGATATATATGAATTAAAGGTCATTCAAACAATTGTTAAAAATGTAGAAAAGATAAAAATGAATAGTAAAAAATAAAAATAAAAAAATGAAAAATAAAAATAAAAATAAAATTCAGCGTATATATATAATTGTCCACAAGGTATTAGGAGTATTGTCCACAAGGGTAATTAGAACTTAGACATGATTAAAGATCAAACATGTAGAGTAGTTCATATCTGTTTCATCCGTATACTCTAAATAGAAGTCCACATATATGTCAGCCAAAGTCCTATTTTCTACAGGGTTCTCCTGGTACTAATCTCTACTTGAGATATAGATAGTTCAATTTTTCCTTATAGGGCTCGGGCTGTATACCATGTGTTGTATTTGGTAAATGGATTATTTGGAAGGGGTTCGGTACATTACCCTACTTGTGTTCCGTTCAGTCCTTCCTTGTTGGTCTCAGTAGTGTGCTGCTGCGCGCAGAGCAGCACGTGTTCCGAGCGCCCAGAGGCCGCGGCTTGTGCCGTGACGTCACTTCGGGTATCGGCGTTATCTTCCTCCTGTTGGCGTACCACGTGGGTTTAAAGCGCGCTTTTCTCACGGTCCGACGGTCAGACAGGATATTAAACTTTCACCGATCCTGGATTACATTGATGGTCACAATGTTTTTAAAAACTTGTATATGGGACTTATGGCTCCTCTCTTTCCCTTTCTGGGAAAGGAGAGCCATAAGTCCCATATACAAGTTTTTAAAAACATTGTGGCCATCAATGTAACCAGGATCGGTGAGTTTAATATCCTGTCTGACCGTCGGACCGTGAGAAACAGCGCGCCTTAAACCCACGTGTACGCCAACAGGAGGAAGATAACGCCGATACCCGAAGTGACGTCACCGCACAAGCCGCGGCTCTCTGGGCGTCCGAACGCGTGCTGCTCTGCGCGCACAGCAGCACACTACTGAGACCAACAAGGCAGGACTGAACGGAACACAAGTAGGGTAATGTACCGAACCCCTTCCAAATAATCCATTTACCAAATACAACACATGGTATACAGCCCGAAGCCCTATAAGGGAAAAATTGAACTATCTATATCTCAAGTAGAGATTAGTACCAGGAGAACCCTGTAGAAAATAGGACTTTGGCTGACATATATGTGGACTCTCTATTTAGAGTATACGGATGAAACAGATATGAACTACTCTTACATGTTTGATCTTTAATCATGTCTAAGTTCTAATTACCCTTGTGGACAATACTCCTAATACCTTGTGGACAATTATATATATACGCTGAATTTTATTTTTATTTTTATTTTTCATTTTTTATTTTTATTTTTACTATTCATTTTTATCTTTTCTACATTTTTAACAATTGTTTGAATGACCTTTAATTCATATATATCAATATAGTGGATATACCGCTACACATGTAGGTATTGGTATATACCACACAACTTAAAGGAGTGCGCACATCCTAACAACACCATAAGTTGTCTATTCATAGAAGTTGTTTTAAATTTTACCAAGATAATATAATATAATAAAATCCATGTACCCTATTTGATGTGAGTGCCATCCATCTTTCCATTAATCTATACGTATCTGATCAGGAAGCATTGGGTAAGCTTCCAAAGGATTGAGCACCACTTCCATATACTATTCTGGAGTGAGCCACCACGCTTATTGATACTTCCAAGTTATATATCATGCCCTCTGTTGAAAGTGGCCTGCTTTGACTCCCGAGCCTGTATAATATCACCATCACCTGTGGGATTGTGCCGTTATTTCCACTCAAGTCACTCGAAGGCATGGCCAGGCTTATTAATTCCTTCATAGTCATCTTCAAGAGGCCTGCCTTGCTGTTCTTGGGTTCAGATGCCAGCAGGGCCTGTTAGGAGAAAGAAAAGGAAACGCATTACCTGCAAGGCTCAGTGGGCACACTTTCACTTTACCGCCAAACACTCAAACCGATGGTCTCACTAGATAACTAGAAGAAGAAGAAAGACTCTGGGAACATCTTTGCTAGAAGACCATCAGATGAGTTTCAGCAATTGCTAGCCAAGGTTCTCATCAAATAATCTGGAGGGTTTCCTTATGAAATTTTCAAGGGTTGAGCAGCTATGAATTAATAGAGGGGAGTAGTGTTGAGTAGAGTTGAGCGAACTTGTGTTTTAAGTTCGGCGTCCAAAGTTCGGGTTGGGGTTATCAAAGCATCCTGTTATGGATTCTTCTACCACGGACCATAACGGCATTTGGAACACGGGGTGAAGGACCTGGGGTGACATCACCGTCATGTGATCAGTGCAGGGGCCGTGGCTCAGTACTGGATTGGATAAGAGGTCGTAGGCTACCACATCTTATCTAATCCAGTACTGAGCCACACCCCCTGCACTGATCACATGACGGTGACGTCACCCCAGGTCCTTCGTGTTGTCCAAGGTTCGGGTTCATTGAAGAATCCCCTTATGGATTCCAAATGCCGTTATGGTCCGTGGTAGCAGAATCCATAACGGCATGCTTCGATAACCCGAACTTTGGACGCCGAACTTAAAACACAAGTTGTGTTTTAAGTTCTGTGTCCAAAGTTCGGGTTCGGGTTATCGAAGAATCCCATTATGGATTCCGCTACCACGGACTATAACGGAATTTGGAATCCATAACTGGATTCTTCGATAACCTGAACCCAAACTTTGGACGCAGAACTTAAAAACCAAGTTTGCTCAACACTAGAGGGGAGCCCACCCATTCACAAACTATATTAGTCAGATTTGAAAGAAGCTACAAACAGTGCCCCTTCTGAAGGACCCGGCCCGTCCATGCTTTTCACCGATTTCCTTGAGCAGGGTGTAATACTAAATTTCTCCAGTGGTGGCACTGCAGAGAAAGTGAACATTTACTGCCAGGACCTGTAGATTACAGCAGAACATTAAATGTCCCAGGAACAGAACACTATGTAATAATTTGTTTTTTCTGATCTTTTAGATTATTAATTTTTAACAGGGGTTGGCCAAAGTCAAAAATGCCTTTACACCTTTCAAAATAATGTTTACCTCTAGAGAAATGCAGAAATATTAGAGGTTCTTCTGACCCTCTTTCTCCTGATCATACTGATGAGGAGGTTTGCATATATGGTGTTCTTTTACCATCTACAAAATAATAACGTTGTGTCTAATATCTAATAACAGCATGCAGGAGATAGGGCAGATCATGACACCAGGAAGAAGGGCAGAACACCAAGTTGGCCACATAACAATAGACAAGAAAACCATTAAAGGTGAAACACCAAAGCCTAAAGTCTTCATATGGATAGCCTTCAGCCCACTATTATGGGCGAGATCTAATGACAGTCCAAGTAGGTTCCATGGTTTATCCTTGAGATAAGTAGCAATGTATTTGTTTGTCAGCCATTAACTTCTGTCTCCAAAGGAGGACTGCGAACTTAAAGTGGCCCTGGAAAATAACCTAAAAGTGGCCCCATGTCTTAGGCTTGAGCAAACTTACAGAAGGAAGGTCAACACAAGTAGGCAGGGCCAACACAAGTAGGTGGGGCCAGCCATACATAGTGCAGCGCAAAATATCACAACAGCAGAACCAAATACCACAGTATTCCACTGTATCGCTGTTCTGAGGAAATGATACAGTTGAATTCAAGAGGGCACCTGTGACCATCTGCAAGTACTTGATGCTCCTGGCATTAAAGGGGTTGTCTCCATTCAGTAAGTGGCATTTATCATGTAGAGAAGGTTAATACAAGCCACTTACTAATGTATTGTTATTATCCATATTGCCTCCTTTGCTGGCTGGATTCATTTTTCCATGACATTATACATTTCTCGTTTTCATGGTTACAGACCACCTTGCAATCTTTCAGTAGTGGTCGTTTTAGTAAGTGCCTTGTATTAACTTTATCTACATGATAAATCTAATGTACTGAAGTGAGACAACAACTTTAATTAATGCTGAGAACATGAGTTTGTTATGCACCTAGCCAGCGTTCGTAAGGAGGGCTTGGCTGGCCCCATGGGCATCGGCCCACCAGGAAATTTTCCTGCGGCACCTATGGCCACTTCGCTCCTGTCCATCTCCATAAGGATTAATATTCATCTTTGAACAAGCCAAAATGTGCATAATAATAAGGGCACAATTGACAGCTAAAACATATTTTAGTCCACAAACTTTTAAAACCTCTGACCAGTGAAACCCGGGAAAACCTATGTTTTATTTAGGGAATAACCTATATTTGCATTCAACATATTGAGTACGTGACAATCTGCATGTTCAGTCACTTTGCTAGATAAGATGCCCTTTGATTTGGTAATTACTAGATTCTTCCAACATATAGAAGTACAATAGCCACTTTGTTGGAAAGTCAATGAACTCATAAAGCAGCTCAATGTGGAAACTGTATGAGAACCAAAAAAAAAAAAAAAAAAAGCTGACCTACTTGTAGATGTGTAGATCCCAAGATCAGAACCCTGCTGCTTACAGTCATGAGGACACAGATTTATGACGTGCTACAGGCTTCAACAAGCACATTATACATAAATACATTATCTATACATACATAGTGATACAATTAGGATTCTCTTGTCTTTCTAAATAGTTGAATTCGTAGCCAAATAAGTTTATCAATTTATTTTGGACAATTCTATTTTGCTAGAATGGTCCTCCAATGTGATGATCATCATCTGCCTGGACCCTTGTTTTACCGTGAATTCTGAGATCCGGGAATAAAGTAGGTTTGACATGGCTTAGGTGCATAACAAGTTTACTAAACTATTATAAAATACAAAGTAAAGTAAGTAACAGTCACCGATGCTGTGAACAAATGAGTGAGCTCCCCATTAACCAGTTCCCAACATGGCATCTGGCTGACATCTATATGATACAAAGAGAGGCTGTAGTCGCAAGACATCTTACCCTGATGATTTCCTTATTGTAGATTATCTCTTTTCTACATGCCTAGATGTTTTCTAGCTTCTTAGGGTACTTTCACACTTGCGGCAGAGTGATCCGGCTAGCAGTTCCGTCGTCAAAACTGCCTGCCGGATTCGTCGATCTGGATGTAAACTGAATGCTTGTTATGCGCTCGTCATGCGGATAGACGGATCCGTCCTTCAGGTATTTCTAATGCCGGATCCGGCACTAATACATTTCAATGTAAATTAATGCCGGATCTGGCATTCCGGCAATTGATCCGGCATTTTAGATGGAGATAATACCGCAGCGTGCTGCGGTATTTTCTCCGTCCAAAACGCCGTTCAGTGACTGAACTGAAGACAACCTGATGCATCATGAACGGATTTCTCTCCATTCAGAATGCATTAGGATAAAACTGATCAGTTCTTTTCCGGTATTGAGCCCCAGGACAGAACTCAATACCGGAAAAGAAAAACACTAGTGTGAAAGTACCCTTAGCCTGTACTAAAGGTATTCCTTGTTCAGTACACATATACAATTTCTACAGGCGTTAGGAACGTGGCCTGGTACCACTAACCAACTACATTACAATGGAAAGAACCACGAAAAATAAATCTTGCCACACAGACCCTCAGCAATAAACTGTAACTTGGAGGGGATCAGGTGGCAGTGTTCAATTTCCTGCATTGCCACTACAGGGGAAACAGAGTACTACCCAGAGACTATGGCAAGTGGACACCTCTGTTTATGTCCAAAGGTCAATCGGAAGTTCTAGCACTTCGTGCACTAATGTTCAAAGATCGAAGGTAAAAAAACGGAGTTGAAAGTATTAGACGGGAATTTCACAATTTAGCTGCCCGGATTACCAGAGGATATATTTAGTATTGTTTTAATGATAACTTGGAACTCTCCCAAGTCTCCCTACCTCCCTAACCTAGACTTTCTTTCCTTACTCCAGATGTTATTGGGCTTATGTGACCTAGAAACCTAATTTTCCCATACCCTATTCGGTAATTCTGCTTTATAGATGGGGGACCCCTATTCAGGGCCAAGAGCAAAATTTTTACTATAAGATTCCATTTTTGTTCTAAACCATGGCAACGCTACAATGGTACTGTTTGCTTACACACATGACTGCCTTATCACCCTATTACTGTACTTTTGTAAAACTATAAACCATTGAAAAAAAAAAACAGGGCAATAAATTTAAAGAAAAAATGTCCTGACCCGGGTTATATGCACCTCAGAATACTCAATTCTTTGTCCAATGCAATTTGACTCCACAAGGAACATGTACCAACAACGTATCGCTGCGTAAACCAAGCACAGGCAAACAAAAGCCGTGGTTTATATTCTAAGTCCGCCTTTCTCTCCTTCTCAACCTCAAGGCTGTAGATGACAAGTCTTCTCAGGGAAATCTTTCATAACAGGAAATGGAACATGCCAGATGCCATTTTATGCCGTTATATAATAGAAAGTGTTAACTAAGCAAATAAAAATCTTATAAGTACTGTATGAACAACTGTTCTTCCACTAAACATTATCACCGTGTTGGTTTAGGATATTGTGCCATGGTACACAGACAAGTGCCAGCGCAAGTCACAGCACGGCAACAAAATGAAGTCACTTTTGGCCCTGCAAACAATGGAGTCGGCTTTGGCTTAAAGAGGGTAAATTGGGTATGTTCCCAAATAAAAAGTGTCTTTATGCTGGAAACATACAATTTTTCACATTTTTGGTTAAAGAAATATCATTGTTACGGTATATAGTTTGTATTGTTGGGGGGAAAAAAGACGTCAATCAAAACCATTGGGAGAAACTGTTGGATCGGTCATCAAGATAGGTCATCAATATGAAATCTGAGGGGTCTTACTCCTGGCATTCTGCCAACAAGGTGTTTCCAGGAGCCATGATGCACAGTAACTAAGTACACCTCTGTACAATGTGTAGTGGTTGTGTCTGGTTACAACAGCTCTCCTCCCATTCACTTCAAGGGACTGAGCTGCTGTAACCAAGTACAGCTATGCTAAGAAAAAATAAATTTTTCACATTTATTGTTAAAGTAATATGATTGTTTCAGTATTTGCATGGTTGGGGGGAAAAAAAGACATTAATCCAGTCTATTGGACGGAACGCTTTGATCAGCTCGTGGATAGAGTCCATCCCTATTATCTTTAGAAGGTAAAGGTGTTTCCTGGGACTTGAATATTAATGACCTATCCTTAGTATACGTCAGTGGTGGCTAACTTCCGTCACTCCAGCTATTGTGAAACTACAACTCCCAGCATGCATTGTTGTAGTTTCGCAACAGCTGGAGTGCCGGAGGTTAGCCACCACGTGAATAGGTCATTAATATTAAATCTGAGGGGTCCAACTCCAGGCACTCTGCCGACAAGCTATTTCCAGGAGCCATGATGCACTGTAACCAAGTACACTGTGTAGTGGTTGTGTCTGGTTACAACAGCTCTCCTCCTATTCCCTTCAATGGGACTGAGCTGCTGTAACCAAGTACAGCTATGCTAAGGATAACTCATCAATATTAAAGTTCTGGAAAACACTTAACTAAAAGCAGGAGATGTCTAATTATACACATGTATACGTAGATAATGTCTCCACTTAAAGAAGTTCTCTAGGATTTACATATCCTCAGGATAGGTCATCAATATGAGATCAGCGTGGTTCCGATTCCCCGCACCCCCACCAACCAGCTGTTTGAAGAGACCGCAGATCTCCAGTGAGCAGGGACGTAGCTAACGGCTCATGGGCCCTGGTGCAAAAGTTAATCTTGGGTCCCCTTCCCTCAGTGCTTTGTGTGTCTTCTTATGCGGCACAAAGTTCTTTGGGTCCCCTCACGCTCCTGGGCCCCGTAGCGACTGCTACCTCTGCACCGCCTATAGCTACTCCCATGCCAGTGAGCATGATGTCACATGGCATAGGAAGAGGCCTAAGCAATCATGTAGCTCCGTTGCCTCTTGATACAGCTGAGTTGGAAAGGGAGTAAGACCCCCACCTATATCCTAAGGAAAGTTCATCAATATGTAAATCCTGGAAAAACCAATTAAAGGCAACCGTCACTAGGTTTGGAGCCATTAAACCACCAGCATCATATGCAGTTGTAATGTAGCTTTTTAAAAATGTCCCTGCACAACCGGCCATTTTGGAATTATAGTACTAAAAAAAAGAAAAAAAATTGTATATTAGCGGAGACGAGTAGTGTTAGCTACCCTAAATGCCTAACGACCCTAAAAAAGCTCTCCTGAAACAGGCATACACCCTCCATCTATCATTAAAATGTACGCCTCGACGCGTTTCAATGTAGTTTCATCAGGAGCGATGGGGGAGAACAAAAGGGAGATAGCCTGCCTAGGGCACTGCCACACTAAACTGTTGTGGCCGTACCTACCGGCGCTGTGATGGCCGTCACAGTGCCAGGAGGTACGGCCACAACAGTTTAGTGTGGCGGTGCCCTAGGCAGGCTATCTCCCTTTTGTTCTCTCCCATCGCTCCTGATGAAACTACAATGAAACGCGTTGAGCATACATTTTAGGGATAGATGGAGGGTGTATGCCTGTTTCAGGAGAGCTTTTCTAGGGTCATTAGGCGTTTAGGGTAGCCAACACTATTTTATGCGCGCATATAGCACCCTTGCCAATCCCTCACCTGGGACTGCAGCATAGGTCCCGGTGGTTATTAGCCTCCTGCACTATTGTTTGTTTACTGGCTCTGCTGGGTTATGGTCATACACGTAACCCTTTTTGACAGGCGGCTCAGCGAGGTCAGGGCACCCAGGCTTCTATCACAACATTTTTGGTGGTGATGCAGCAATTAACTACACCACTTTTTGAAGTTGTGGGGTCTGGGTTCCCTGTGTGATTTGATTCATGTCTCCCCAGTACACATATTTTTTAACTAGACATTAATAAATGTTAGGTTTTAGCGTCCTTTTCTTTTCTCCTCATTGATTGTAATTATAATATGGGAAAACACTTTTAAAGGCACCTGAATACAAAAAGACAACCTCACAAATTCTAGCGCACAGTGTTGTGGGCATGCTTGGTGATCTGAAAGCTGGGATAAGGGGGAGGAGCTGAGCTGTCTCGATCGCCTATCTCCAAATTCAAGATCCTGATATCTTCCTCCGGCATTATCATTTTGGAAGCTTGGTGGCCGGTGTGAAGCCTTTCATATTTCAGTGATGGTATAATAGGGATCTGACCACTGGGACTCCCAACGGTTTTAAGAATGAGTCGAGGGTACATAGGAAGAAGAAATCAGAAGGCCTTCAGTGACCTTAGCTCTACCTTCCAATTTGTTTTAGGAAACTAAGGCTCTATTTATCTGACCTCCAACATTTCAAGAGGTTTTGCAGTTGCAAAAAAACAGCCGTAATTCAAGAATGACACAAAATCTTCCATCTTATCGAGTTCTATATGGAGCCCGAGAGTAGAATAATGGATACAGCTGTTACTGAGAGGTTATCGTCGTAACGCACTTATTTGATATTCTGAAAAATGCAGCCCAACAGGCGAACTTAAAATCCATTGTCACACACGGTAAGAGCAGAAGCACTGATGGTGAGAAAAGTCACCGACCTTGGCGGATTCCAGTTTGACGATACCTAGAATAGCAATCTACCCGTACGGAGATAGGGTTTTATTTGGCAGTCACAAAATGATGTTTTAATGGAAACAATAAATCCTTGTTTAATGCAACCAAACGTCTTTGTTGAACCTTATCTTGGGTAAGCCGAACGATGTTTCTCAAAGAAGAGACATAATGTTCTAGAATTACTTATCAGGACCCCTTGGTAGGGTCAAAAAAGGGAAAATGTATCATTTTATCCGCAGGTCAATGGCAATTGTCCATTACACCTAGCTACTAAAATAGGAAAAACTACCGCAAAACCAAATACTGAAGTACATTGTAATGGAAGCAAGCAACAAAATCAGCAATAAGACTTGATTCACATTGGAATCAAGTTTTGTTTTTACTGGTTCTAAAACAGACCTAACTGATGCATTTCACGTTGATGGGATCCAGAAGGTCACTGCCTTTTTTTTTTTTCTTACTGGTTAAAAGTATAGCAAATGGCTTTCTTTAAAGGGATTGTCCAACTTTTTTAAAATTTCCTTTATCATAAATAGTTCCAAAAAAAAGTTTATTTCGTTATATTTCTTTATAGAACAGTCACAGCTGTTTTACAACTGCAGAGCAATCTCATTCTCTTCAGCCGCCACTAGAGGGAGCTCAGAAGGTTACTGCATACCGTTTACACATTACACTCCATCATAACCCAGTATGCAGTGTGCTTTTAAGCTCCATCTAGAGGTGGCTGAAGGCCGATATAATTTTATTGATGGTAGGATATTGATGACCTACCTTCAGGATAGGTCGTCAATATCTGATCGGTGGCAGATCAACACCGGCACCCCCACGGATCAGGAGTTTTGGGCAGCTGTTGGCGCCAGAATATGCAGTGAAGGAGCCGGAAGTGGTGTAGTGGTCATGGCAGAGTAGCGGAGCTCAGTTCTATTCAAATGAATGGTAGATGGGATCCAATATGCCGCTGCCAAAAACTAAACAGCGGGTGGCGCTGTCCATCCCTTGTATGGTTTCTGGCACTGGCAGCTGCCCAAAACAGCTTATCTATAGAACTGCAGGGTGCCAGACCTCTAATCAATCTGATAGTAATGAGCTATACAGAGGCTAGGTCATAGGTACCAGAAAACCCCTTTAACTATGTATATGCAGAGGATACTGAGCTCCGAAGACAGGAGATAAATCAGTACAGAATTTGGAACTAAAAATGACGTAATATCTATTAACCCAAGATTAGCTTTTCAGGTATACCCTCCAAGCCTATTGTTTTCCACGTGACAAGTGCCACTAGAGGTGCCCGGCAGCGGGTTTTCTTGCTCCCTCATGGAAATCTCTTAATAACAATAGCTTTCCTATTCAATAAAGCTAAAGGTCCTGTTAAGGTGGAAGGTTTGGTGATAACCAAACTAGGTGCCACTACATCCCGATCATCATCACTTCCAACTCCTCTATATACAGATATGCTTGGCTGAACATGTATGTGATCTCAATGGAGAGAGTGATGCTGCCATACATGCCTGGGGCCAGCTAACCTCCTGGGAGAGCAGAAGAATCAGATGTAAAAAAAATATATATATACGGTTCGACCGATCCTTCCTTCGGGAGCATCCCATAAACATTAGACCGTCGGCATGTTCAGCTGACAACAGCCTAATATGCATGGGGGCCACAAAGGGGTTCCCAGCTTTGGGAGCTTTTATCAGTGGGCAGCAGTGTATTGTACCTGCTGAAAAAATAAAAATATAATTCCTACTTAACCATTCACGGGTGCTCCAGCTCCCTTCACTGGTCTTTCAGTCCCCGTCATGTAACTTTTGGATGGATGAGGTCACGTCATCGGCTGCGGCCAAAGACTGGCCTCAATGGTGAGGCATAATCAGATGGTGTGTGACCCAGCAGTGAAGTGCCGCATGGGGACATGTTATCGCAGAGGCCAATCACTGGCTGCAGAGGCAGATGTGACACTGTCCTTCCAAAAGTTTAGAGAGTTTAGACCGGAAGACTAGCGAGGGAAAGAAACAGAGGGAGCAGGAGAGTATGTTTTCAACAGCTACAATACGCTGCTGCCAAGAATTTAAAATGTCCCAAAGCAGGACAACCCCTTTAAACCTCCTAAATGAGAAGAGGAGACTGAAGCGCTAACTATCTAGAAGTTCCGTCACTCTTAACTGAGGCTGTAAGTGACCCGTGTTAGATTTCACACAGCTCTCCAGGACCATATTTAACCAAGGAACGGCTGGGGGTATCGTTACCGAAAACAGGAAAATCTACAAACAGTGACCTCGTCTCACTTAACGGAAACTAGATAAAAATGAGGTTGATGTAAATAATAGCATGTGCGATAATAACTGCGTATTAAAAGAGGAATACTAACTGCAGGTGAAACGTGAATGTGAGATCAGTACAAAGCAGGGTGGATAAAAATCAAAAAAATCGGATTTATTTGATTTAAATCGGATTTTTTTTATTTAAATTGGATTTTTTATATAAAATGCTTTTTGAGGAAAATATATTACCATCCAAAGGTTATTCCATCATGAAATAAATTAGTTTTTTAATTATGTAGAATAAGGCTGTATATGTTTAATTTTTTTTTGTAAATAAATTCCATTAATCCATTCACAATGTCCGGCTCTTCCAGAGGTTTCTGTAAGATTATTGGGCAGTTTCTCTGCCTACAAGATATTATCACAGATGCTTGGGTTACTTTTGCAGTTCTCAAAGCTGAATGTGACTCAGCAGAGATCACAGGCCTCTTCACAGCAAATCTTCATCTACTTGCATATTATAAGTTATACCAGCAAGAATTAGTCTTAAGGCTACTTTCACATTTGCGCTCGGTGCGGGTCCGTCCAGTACTTGTACAGACGGATCCGCACTGAAAATACAAACCAATGCATCCGTTCAGAACGGATCGGTTTGTATTATATGTGGAAAAAAATGCTAAGTCCCAAACGGATACGTTCTGACCCCCATTGAAAGTCAATGCAAACAGATCCGTCCCCATTGACTTACATCGTAAGTCAGAACAGATCCGTTTGGCTCAGCATCGCTAGGCGGACACCAAAACTCTTCAAGCAGCGTTTTGGTGTCCGCCTCCAAAACGGAAAGGAGGCGGTATGGAGCCAAACCAGTGCATTCTGAACGGATCCGCATCCATTCGGAATGCATTTGGGCTGAACGGATCAGTTTGGGGCTTCTTGTGAGACCTTCAAGCGGATCTCACAAGCGGATCCCCAAACGCAACTGTGAAAGTAGCTTTATGTAGAAAACTATGATTTAAATCAAGCCTTACTGACTAGTGATTTAAATCAAATCCACCCTAGTACAGAGTCTGCAATGCTATACAAAACCTATGATCAGGGTCCAATTATGATCATAACATAAGTGAATATGATAGCCTAAGAGAAAATCAACTGCGCAAACACAGGCACAATCCTCGTTATAGCAAGAGGAGCGCTCACGGAAAAAAGGTCCTAACCTAGGGGGATGCAGGCTTACTTAGATAAAGACTGGGCCATTCCACTAGCACATGTGTATTTGAAAGCCATAACTTTTTTTTATTACATGGGGCTTTATTTTTAGTTAATTTTTATTTTAGTAATTTTCATTTTTTATTACCAGGAAAATGTAAAACAAAATAAGGGGGGCGGGCGGGGGGTTATACTTTGTTTTTCATATTTATTTTGCCTTACCATAATGATCACTTTAATATATGGAATGTACGGTTATGGTCACTAGTGACTAGAAGCTGTAGTGTGTGGTGGCATTTTTTTTTTTCTTTACACTTTGTGCCCAAATAATGTCATACAAGACCTTTTTGGGACATCTGACATTATAATTATTTTTTTTAAATTATTATTATTGCTGACATATTAGCCCCAATTACCGGGGGAATACAACCCCCCAGGGAGGTTATACATGTGCTGTACATCCTATCTGTAAAGCTGATCTGGGTCTGCTAAGACCCAGCAGTTCGTGCAGACTCTCCAGCCCCAGCAATCACATGACCATTAGGACCGAAGCAGGAAGCGGAATTGCTGCTTTCTGATCTCTATACACAGCTCTCATTGAGCGCTGTATATAAATCAATGGGAAAGGCAGGGATGGTAAAAACTATCCATGCCTCCTCTATGGGGAGCCCTGCCTGTCGACCGCCTGGACATATACAGTCAGTCGGTCGGCAAGTGGCCAACCTCGAACAGTAAAAGCTTCTAAGAACCATAGGTCTATCACCTTAAAGCGACATCCAGTCAACATACTGGGTGCCCTCCTCTCAACCCACGCTACCGTCATTGTGGTCCCCCATCGGATTCCAATTAAGATGGCTGCCAATCTTTTAGACTTACCCATGCAGAGCACTGTAGGAAGGTCAAAGGCATGCTCGTCTCCACTGCCCTTGAATGGATCAGTGATGGTGATCTGAGGGCAGTGTTCCTAATACTTTCCTACAACGTTCTGCATGGGAGAGCCTGAGAAGGAGGTAGTAAACCTCGAAAAAATCAGATGAGGGAAGGAAAAAGTAATATATTTTATATTATTTATATTTTCAGATATGCGAATAGGCTCCGCTCTCTCCGTAGCTGCGGTGCTGTGTGCACTTTGATTGACAAGGCCAGGCAGTGTAAAAGTGATCACATCTGGCCATGACTTTTCCTAAAGTCTCGCCCTGTACATGCGCTTTAGTATCCGCAAAGATGCTCGTCGGCAGTTCTCTTCTGTACTGCAGGTATCTTTCCTGTACTGCGCCCCCGCACGGGATATTGGGGCACATAGTACAGCGTAAGACGTTAGGTCAGGAGAAATCAGGGCCAGGTGTGATGATGTTTTCCCTGCCTAGGCCCTGTCAATCAAAGTGCAGAGGGCGCGGCAGATACAGTAAAGCCTCTAAGTGTAACAGCAACGCCCCCGTCATTTTTCTCAGCAATGCGCACACATATAACATGGGACCAACACAGATGCCTTCAGCTGCCAAGTGCACATGTAACAGGTCAGCCAGTGTCATAGGGACAAATCTGCTGACAGATGCTCTTTAACTGCAGTTGCAATGTAAGTGCAATGTGTATTACAGGCATCCTCCTGCAGGTGATGGCACAGGCACTGCTACACCTAATAGTATGTCAAGGTGCCTCAACTACCCTCGATGCACTATTATGGGAGATTTCCCAATAATACAAGTGATGACATACGGCTAGGCATTACCATCTGTTGTTAATCGTGGACACTCGGCTCTTGAGATTTTCCCTAATCCTCAGAATGGAGGCTAGGCAATACCTGTTAGATCCTTAAGGGTCAATGGCTGGAACCCCCAGGGGTTCTATGTGCCACCGCATGAATAGCAGGGATGGTGGAGTATGGGTGTTGCTACTCCATTCATATTCATAGAACTGGTGGAGATAGCCAAGTACAGCAATCTTCTGGCAGTCTCGTAGGCTTTGAAAGGAGGGTCAGTGTCCTTGCTCGACCATCCCCTGTTACTTATATAGGGGGACAGGAAACCCATTCTCTTGATCAGTGGGGGTCCCAGCGGTCCATTACCCAAACATCAAACAGTCATTCTATATTCATGACTGTTGTAACTGGAATACCCCTTTAATTCTCTGGATCATCCAATCAATGTTCAGACTATAGGGGAATACTACTTTAAACACTACTTTAAATTTCTGATCTGGAAAATGTCCATGAGTCTTTTATGCTCCGAAACAAGACGTAAGAAAGTCAACGGGGCAGACGCAGGTCCTTTTGCTTGGTCAATTAAATCCCGTAAAACAAGGTGCACTCGGCTTGCTCAGTACCTGTATGTAGAATGGAATTCCAGCGCTGCGTCTGGTTGCACAGAGCCTAGAAGACGGATCGCTAGACTTAATTTCCTCCAAGACGTTGCATAACCATTGGCGTGGCAGGCAGCGCAGGCTCTCCTCCTTGCATCTGAAAGAATCAAACAAGTCGAGGAGGTCACGGAGGGCAGTAAGGTTTTATTAAAACCACGCTACACCACTTCAAACACAGACCCAAAGCTGCTCTTAAAACAATCAAGCCATTCACGGCCAGACCGGCTTTCAGATATAAAGAGGTCCAGGGGTTTACATTTCCACAAATACTGGATACAATTAAAAACCATACATCCCACAATGCAGCGTGGCCTAATCTACAAACCAGTCATTAATAACATTCCCACATATTGTATATGTGCATGCTATACACGCCAAGGGCAAGAGCTGATGAGATGGAAGATAAGCTTGTGGCGATGGCGACTGAAGACTTTTTATCCATTAAACAGTGGATTCATAGATGATGACGACTATAGGATTTATGTATATTGTATTCATAGGGTCTATTTAGTGTTCATCCTGAGCCTCCAGGTTCATAAACCGTATTCTAGAATTTATGTTATAGAGGAAATAATAGAACAGAGGAACATAGAAATAATATGATAAAAAAAAAAAAAAATCAATGGATCCTTTTTTTTTTTTTTTTTTTTGGGGGGGGGGTCACTATATAAAAGAGTAGTATAGACAGTTGATGTAAAATACGGCAAGTTCTGTACAAGATACCCGCATGTTGTGTAGCAGAGTGAAGCAGTAAGTGAGGCTACGTTCACATACGTGTTTTTGCCTGATCCGGCAGGGTTCAGCAAAAAACGCTTCCGTTACTGATAATACAACCATCTGCATCTGTTATGAACGGATCCGGTTGGATTACCTCTAAAATACCCATGCGTGATCAGTCATTAAAACCATTGTAAGTCAATGGGGGACAGATCCGTTTTCTATTGTGTCCAAGAAAACTGATCCGGCACCGTTGACTTACATTGTGTGTCATGCCAGATTCATTTTGCTCCATATCCCATGCCGGACAAAAAAACGCTGCTTGCAGCGATGGGGACGCAACCAAACGGTACAGAATGCATTCTGTTACTCCGTTCCGTTCTGTTTTGTCCCCATTGACAATGAATGGGGACAAAATGGAAACGTTTTTCTCTGGTATTGAGACCCTATGACGGATCTCAATACTGGAAAAGAAAAATGTGTGAAAGTAGCCTAAGCACCAGATTTTTACTGAAAGCCGGGGAATGGGACTTTCTTCAACTATGTGCATAAAAAGTGCAGTGTGCCACACAAAAAAAGTGTACAAGGATGTAGTATACGTCAGAACCTTTAATCTACAGCAGAGTAAAGTAAAGCACGCCATGACTAAGGACGCAGTGTGCATCAGAAATGCGTCAGCAGGGTTTTAAGTCAGCGGTGCCCAACAGCCGGGCCGCGGCCCAGGACCGACCCTAGAAGATTTTTTCCCGGACCGCAGCAATACAGAGGAGCCGAGACGCCGCTGCTGTCAGCGCGCTCAAGTTCCCTCAGCAGCACAGGGAAGAAGGAAGCAGAGGAGGGGCGGGCGCACTGCGCCACCAATGAAAGTTAACTTCTAATACAAATACAGGAGGCGGCAGAATCACATAGCCGGCACCCTGCCTCTATCGCAGGGCACTGCGATCAGCCGCAGATCAGGTGCCGCACCTGAGGGGTTAACTGCCACTGATCGCATCGCCCTGTGATAGAGGCAGGGTGCCGGCTATGTGATTCTGCCAATTCAGGTATAGTAACCATGTCAGCCTGAAATAAAGGCAGGGAGAGATCAATGTAATAGTACGGCCTACTTCACACTGCTGGCATAGTTCCTGCATGTTGTTCTACAGAGAACATCGTCCGGAGCTATCTGGTTCCAGAAGTTACCAGAATGTCTTACGGTCCCATGGACTATAATGGAGTCTGGCAGAGATCCAGCCGCTACCCGGCAAATATGCCAGGATTCGGCTGGAGAAATATCGCTGCTTAATCAATGGAGCTAGCTGGGATTCCGGTAACATCCAGCCATTTTGGATCCAGATAGCTCTGGATCCAACACGTGGGGTTAATGTGACTCATTAACCGCAATGTTGCCAGTAGCCATAATTTGAGAAGATGAGGTCACCTATTATTAATCTGAGTGCTATTACATTAGTACCCCCCATGTACCTCACATTAAAAGTAAGTGGCCCCAAGCACCTCATCAAATAATGGTGCAAGACTGGGCTAACCATCAATGTGAGGCACATGCAGGTCCAAATTGAAGCCCCGCCCACCCCACCCAATCCCTGGAAAAATTGTCTTGCATGAAACTTGGTGCAAAAAAGGTTGGGGACCACTGTATTAAGTGGTTAAAGTGATGGGGAGTCCAAAGATGGATATTTAATATGTACTAAAAAAGGAAAAGTTTTATTCATGCTGGACATTTTTTGGATAAGCACCCCTTGAAGCAGGATTGCAGGACTGACTGCTGGATCTGGAGTCCAGAACTGGTTAGCTGGGTTTTGCTTTTCTTTATGTAAAGCACAGATATGTCCAAATAACAACATTAAAGTTTAGCAACAACATCTGAACAGTAGATCATATGTCAGCAGAAGTCTGTGCTCCAGAGCTGCCATGCCTGCGGTAATTGGAGTTATTTTGGAGTTATGAAGAAGGGTCTTCTGCTCATCCAATCCATCACAAAAAAAGAAGAAAAATCAGTAGGAGCCCTGCGTACAGTCCTCCTGGTTGAATGAAGACAGCGTCTAAAAGGGACATGGGAGATATTGTTTCTGCTTGTGGACAGCGCCAGAGCGGGCGTAGGGAGTCTTATAGGCCACACAATGCTCCATGGGAAAAAGGATATACAGATTAGCGCTCTACCAAGAGGGAATAACACAGTCTCTATAGTGCCACCTAGTGGAAATAGCTAGCCTATAGTCAAAGTCTAACCATTCAACATGGCTATGGATATTAGCCAAACCAACAGCCTTCTCCAAAACCATGGGTCTTCTTTTCCTTTCCGAGAAGACCGCGAAGAATGGGACGTACTATTTTTTTGCCAGGCCACAGAATGGACGAACAGCACACGGTGTGCTGTACACATCTTTCGTAGCCCCAATGAAATGAACGGGTCGTCATCAAAAAAATTGCCGAAAATACAGTAGTGTAAATGGAACCCAAGTCATATTGAAAGGCCTATCAAAGGGTCGGAGAAAGGTAGCGCTACACCTTTCTCGTGGAAGAGAGAAAATCTGCATAACTCAGTCATATCCCGTCTGTTTGGGTGGAGACAACTGTCTGTCAGCTTCTTCCCCATAAGAGCCCCTACGATTTGTACCCATCTTATGATGCCCCTATGTAACGCGTCACGGTCTCAATAATGGACAATAACGCTGTTACACACACAACACCATGTCCAGTCCAAATTTGTAAAAGTAATTGCAAGTAATAACTTTATACAGCATACTGTACCAATAGTTCATAATGAGAGCATAAAATACGATAAACACAATACATAGTGTTGTACCAAAACAAATACCCGCTGCCACGATACGTGAATTCACCTCCATCGCATTTTCTTTTAAACTAAAATTTATTTAAATTCAATTTCAAACCTGATAATTTAATTTCCTCCTGGTAATACTGACTTAGAATCAATTTTCAATGTATACGTAATTGAAAACAAGTTTCTCGCTCGACCAAAGGAAATCTGCGTGATCAGACCTGTTCTCAGACGTGGAGCGCTCCGACAGGGGGGCTGTTTGGGGGCCTGACGCGAGGATATTCGATCTTCCTTGGGCTTGCCTGTTCAGCCATTGAAAACATATCTACCATCTACCGTGAACCGTTATATCTTTAGTCACATCTTCCATTAGGCAGCTGGAATTACAAGCGGTTCGCCCAAAATCCACAACTCATGGTGACTGCTTTCCATATGTACATATTTACTGCGGCTTTATTCCAGAAGTATTTATGTATCAGAGGTAACAGGATACAATGGAGCAAAGGTCAGAGAATTTCTAGGGGTTTTCATAGCCCCAAAACATACATAAAGTGCAATTCAGATTAGTTGCGTGCACGTCCAAAAACTGTACAATCCTCTGTGTATATATATTGCGTTTGACTAAAGCGGGCCATACGTATTAGTTAAATGTCGGCTGCATCCACCAATTTTGGAGGGACTGGCGAACCATCCTAAAGAGGACCTTTCACCGCTCCTGACACGCCTGTTTTAATAGCTTCATGCATTCCCCAAGCAATAACGGTTCTGGAGCATCTATTCTTATGGCTCTATCTTGTGCCGTTCCTTTATTATTTCTACTAGAAATGCTGAATGAATTGCTAGCAGTCTGCAGTAAGGGTACAGAGGAGTGGTAACCAGTTGGGGGTGTGTACCTGCACAGACTAAATCTATCCAATCAGTGCTGCAGGTCCCTGTGAAGGAGCCCAGCACCGCCTGCATCCAGGAATCTCCTCCTTGCTCCCAAAGTTACAGTGCTGTAATTTCCCAATGCGCGAGCTAGCGCATGCGCAGTTCGTTCCCTGAGGCTGATGCCAGCAAAGGAAACGAACACTTTGCCAGCACTGCGCATGCGCTAGCTCGCGCATCGCGAGTTTACAGCACTGTAACTTTGAGAGCAAGAAGGAGATTCCTGGATGCACGCGGTGCTGGGCTCCTTCACAGCGGGCATGGCTGGGCTCCTTAACTGTAAGTAACCACGCCTTGGACACCTTACTTGGCTAATTTACAAAATAATTTTGTTAAACTAAATAAAACCACACAGAGCTATGGGACAGGTATATTGTGGACATGCTAGCGGAGATCTATCCGTGCATGTCCGCAGCTCTATAGGGTACAACTAGGTGACAGATTACCGTTAAGTGGATGGGTGCCTGCTGACTCACCCCTGGTGGCAGATATCAGGGGGTATAAGGGCTAGGCATGTTGGAGCCTTTTGTTCTTGGGAAGATAAGTCACAGCAATAGATGTCTGGAAGCAAATTTCGCCTCTCTTCCACTTCAGGAAACATGTATGTTTGGCCGAGCTGAGTGTGCATGTGTATGAAAGGGCCTAGAGAGATAGCTGTTGACCAAAAGAGTGTTTGGCCGATTGCTGTCTAAGGTGTACAGCTGCACTAAAGGTGGCCATATACATTAGCAAAAGCAGGCTGGCCAACCATTTCACAGTCGGTCATGCACATTGTAGTCCATATTGACCATTACAGTTGTTCAGACTGCCTATGTTCAATAACACCAGCAGATGGACCAAAAATCTTCCAAAGAATGATCTTTTGTCGACCAACAAACTTTCTTAAGATCAAGTGAAAATTTCCAACATGCCTGGCTTCCCTTCAGATGATCATGGTCCATCATCACTTACCTAAAATGAACCCTTCTTGTCAAATTTCACCTGACAATCGTTTTGGTTGCAATCATCTGTTTTTAGGCAATCTAGACTAATGCATATGGGTATCTTTAGGCTTTGTTCATACAGTACTGACAGATCTGATGTAACTGGATCACAACTAATCCTGTTGGCTCACATTAATCTATAACTGGACCTTCAGGTCTCTGATTGATTTAGTGACAGCAAATTAAAGCAGGGCAGATGTCATCATTAAGGAACCAAAGCCCTCTGTTCCTCCTCAGTGCAAGTTAGGAGTTTGAGGTTGAGAGGTTTTCGGTCCCTAACGCTGCCTATTCAGAGAATACGTCATCAATTGTAAAATCTTGGAAAACGCCTTTAAGGCTACCACTAAGGCTATGTTCATACCATGATGTAGATTTTTGGCGTAGATTTTAGCGGTATGTCACAAAATAGAATTTCATATACTAAAAAAGGTTAGTCCAGGTTCTGTGTAGACTTCATAC
Source organism: Bufotes viridis (assembly GCA_033119425.1). Classification (NCBI taxonomy): domain Eukaryota; kingdom Metazoa; phylum Chordata; class Amphibia; order Anura; family Bufonidae; genus Bufotes; species Bufotes viridis. Next base: position 143,829 of record JAKVIS010000087.1, read on the forward strand.
TTTTAGAGTATACATCCAGCGGGCTCTATTCCGAGGACAATGTCGGGTGGTATGCATCAACATACCTTATCTTCTACTGCATACTGCCCTTACCTATACAGTGGGCAACAGCAATAAAAGTCCACGGACAACGTGGAGCCAGTAGTGGCTTACGTCGGAGCCTTCTGCTGGACGTACACGTCGGAGGATAATCTCTCACAGGAGCCTCCAAAGCTACGCTATGCTGGCTATGCTTTGCTATAAAGCAGGGTTGTTTAAATTCAGTGGGGGCCATATGCAACGGAACGGTATACGGTCCAAAAGGCCCATGACAGATGTATAGGAATGAATGGGGAGATAAGACGCTACACAGTTAAACCGCAGAACCAAAGCCTGTGTGCTTAGACAGCTTTAGGTTTAAGCACTTCCATGCAAGCCAGTGCTTGAAAATCTCAGTCCAACAAGAGTTGGTTTCCTTTCCCTGTTCCTCACTTTAATTCTTGGGTGCCAGTAGTGGCTTACTACGTCGGAGCCTTTTGCAGGACGTACACGTCGGAGGATAATCTCTCACAGGAGCCTCCAAAGCTACACTATGCTGGCTATGCTTTGCTATAAAGCAGGGTTGTTTGAATTCAGTGGGGGACATATGCAACGGAACGGCATACGGAGCAAAAAGTGCCGTAAATGTGAATGCAGAGCTCACAGAGCGTAACCATCATGCTTTTAGAACACACGGTGGAAATATATAGAAAGTCTAAATTCTCTCTTCTGGTCATGAATTCATAGTCGAGACCCTAACCTAGAAACATCTACAAGAACGGCCAGGGAATAATTACTGTCTAATCATTTGCAGGAGAACAATGAGGGAGAAGGTTCACACTGAGCCTTCATTAGCACAAATTCAGCACATCAGGCACTTCCTTTTTTTTTTTCCAGCAGCCCTCGGTGGCACGGACGCTGAAGACTTATGACAACAAGTCCGTCTGGTACACGCCAAATGGAAACAGACAAAGGAGAAAGTTTGGAGTATGTCAAAGCCGGCAGATTCCTCCGGAGTTTGCTGCAGGCTGAAATGTTACTATGAACCTGCCTTTTGTAAAACCACAATATAGAGAAAACAAAATCTGTGATTACATAAGAGGTCGATGAAAGAACCCCCCTCTTCTGTGTTAGATGAGACAGGAACTTTTCTGCACAAAGCTGGCCGTTTAACCATTTCTGGTCTAGGAAGAGCCCATTGACAGATGTATTGGAATGAATGGGGAGATACGACGCTACACAGTTAAACCGCAGAACCAAAGCCTGTGTACTTAGACAGCTTTAGGATTAAGCCCTTCCCTGCCAGTGCAAGCCAGTGCTTGAAAATCTCAGTCCAACATGAATTGGTTTTCTTTCCCCTGCTCTTCACTTTGATTCTTGGAGCCGTCTTCTTCCCAGGATGTGCCTAATATCTTAGCTTACGCATTTCAGTTTAATACAACAAGCTCAAGAATGGCTGGAGCTGTGCAGAGGGGTGTATCAGGCACAGTATTTGGGGTTGAAAGATATTCTAGACAAACCTGAATATGATAAAACGTGATAATTTTAAGCATTCAAGTAGACCTAGGAAGATACAAGATAATTGTTAAGCTTTCACGTAGACCTAGGACAGGCATGGCCAACCTACAACTCCCACCATGCCCTGCTGCAGGTTGATAGCTGTAGGTAGCCTGGGCATGCTGGGAGTTGTAGTTTTGCAACGGCTGGAGAGCCTCAGGTTGGCCATCACTGAGATACTGAGGAATCAGATTTCATTGAAGAGCAGTCCAATTCCTAGGAAGTCTATGGTGGAGTTGGCCACAGTTAAACAGAATCTGTCACCAATGTTATACTGTCCTATCTAAAGGAAGCATAAACGGGATGACCGAGACCTCGAACACAACTCTGGTTCCCTTACTTGGATTGACCCAGTCCTTTTGCAAAAAGGTGTATTGAGCAGTGCGAGCCGAGCTCTAGAGTCCAATCAGTACAGTGAATTAAATCAGGAGTCCTCATATTCATGAGCTCCTGGCTCTCTCCACCCCCTGTGGCTTCCTATAGCAATCAGCAGCGGGGAGGAGAGTTGGGAGTTTATGAATTGGGACTCCTGAGCTTGTGCAGTGAATTGAGAAGACTCCATCAGACTTCTGATTTTTAGCAAAATGAGTTAAAGGGGTTTTCTAAGACTTTTTTAACTGAAGCTATATAATCTGGATAGGTCTTCAGTATCTGATTGAGAAGACCGCAGCATCTCCTGAGCTGACCCTGGCTCCCCTGAACTGCTGTATCATAGTCTGATTGCAGGTCTGTTGTATACATGATGATGTGAGTACATTGCAATACCGATCCGATCAGATAAAGACGGACTGTCGTAAATTATTATGATACAGTCAGCTCCGGTCAAGGGAGCTGCGGTCGGCTCGGGAGAAGCGTCTGACACACTGGGCGTGTTTCCCGGTTTTGTGAATCAGCCCTAAGCCTTCAGTCTATCTGCTGTGTAGTTTTACACTATCTAAAGGCATTGCTTTTCAATCAGATTGCTAAAATTTGCCAAAAATACGTTTCCCCAATTAGGGACGAGCGAATGGACTTTCATAAAAGTCGATTTGCATAAAACTTCGCTTCAATACTGTACAGAGCGAGCACTCCGTACAGTATTAAAATGTATTGGCTCCGATGAGCCGAAGTTATTACTTTGCGAAGTCTCGCGAGACTTTGTGTAATAACTTCATAAATTAATTTCTACTGTAAAAAAAACATTTCCTAAACTCGGGTTAAGTTCCAAAGTACCACTTTGAAACGAACCCAAGTTCGGGAAATGTTTTTTTACAGTAGAAATCAATTTATGAAGTTACTATATGAAGGGCCCGGCTTCATCCGATATCTTTGTGTGTGTGGTTAAAAGATATCGACAGTATCCACTATAACAGTGACATTTACAGCACCCCTCCCCTTAACAGTGACCTCCACAGCCCCCCACCCCTTAACACTGACCCCTACAGTGCCCCGTCCCTTAAAATGGGACCTCCACAGCAGCCCACCCCATTAACTTTGATCTTTATAGCAGCCTTCCCTTTAACAGTGAGTTTCACAGCACACCACCCCCTTGACAGTGACCACCACAGGTGCCCTACCCCTTAACAGTGGCCTTTACAGCAATCTGCCCCTTAACACGGACGTCCATATCGGACCATTCCCTTAACTGTGACCTCCACAGCAGCCTGCCCCTAGAGTGGCCAGAGGCCCAGTTTTAGGCCGGACAGTCCAGGTTTCAGGCTCCATGTCTTCTGTCTGGCGCAGGGCCTGGACGGACACAGGAATGTCCTTTTGAACAGCTCACTCTCAGACAGCAGCACAGTGCTGTCTGAGCGCGAGCTGCAAGGAGAAAGTCACCCTCACTCCCACCCCTGCACCAGACAGAAGTAAATTTTTAACTTCCGTCCGCTGCGTAGGAGGAGGGGGCGTGGCCTAACTAGATCAGGGTTGTGGCTTAGTGGGGCCTAGAAGTAGATTTTTAACTTCATTTTTTCAATCCCTGTCGGCTGAAGAGTTGGCGTGGCCTACCCGGATAGGGTGTGTGGCTTTATTAAGAGCTCACCCTAACACAGCAGCACTGTCCTGTCTGTGAGTGAGCTGCAGAGAGAAAGTCACTGTCCCTCCCACCCCTGCAGCTGACAGAAGATGATTTTTAACTCCATTTTGGCAATCCCTGTTGGTTCTGGGGGTGGATGCCTAACCGGGTCAGGGGTGTGGCTTAGCGGGACCTAGAAGTTGATTTTTAACTTCATTTTTTCAATCCCTGTTGGCTGAGGAGTGGGAGGGGGCGTGGCCTAACTAGGTCAAGGTTGTGGCTTAATGGGACCTAGAAGTTGATTTTTAACTTCATTTTTTCAATCCCTGTCGATTGAAGAGTGGGCGTGGCCTAACCGGATAGGGTGTGTGTTGCTTTATTAAGAGCTCACCCTAACACAGCAGCACTGTCCTGTCTGAGAGTGAGCTGCAGAGAGAAAGTCACTGTCCCTCCCACCTCTGCAGCTGACAGAAGATGATTTTCAACTCCACTTTGGCAATCCCTGTTGCCTCTGGGGGTGGATGCCTAACCGGGTCAGGGGTGTGGCTTAGCGGGACCTAGAAGTTGATTTTTAACTTCATTTTTTCAATCCCTGTCGATTGGAGAGTGGGCGTGGCCTAACCGGATAGGGTGTGTGTTGCTTTATTAAGAGCTCACCCTAAGACAGCAGCACTGTCCTGTCAGAGTGAGCTGCAGAGAGAAAGTCACTGTCCCTCCCACCTCTGCAGCTGACAGAAGATGATTTTTAACTCCACTTTGGCAATCCCTGTTGCCTCTGGGGGTGGGCGCCTAACTGGGTCAGGGGTGTGGCTTAGCGGGACCTAGAAGTGGATTTTTAACTTCATTTTTTTCAATCCCTGTTGGCAGCACTGTTCTGTCCGAGTGTGAGCTGCAGGGAGAAAGTCACCGTCCCTCCCACCCCCGCAGCTGACAGAAGTTGATTTTTAACTTAATTTTTTTTAATCCCTGTCGGCTGAAGAGTGGGGAGCGTGGCCTAACCGGATCAGGGTGTGGCTTAGCGGGACCTAGAAGTTGATTTTTAACTTCATTTTTTCAATCCCTTCTATTGGCTGATAAGGGTCATGTGACCAGGCTTCTATTAGCCAATGCATTTTTTGGGAATATCTCAGGAAAGGGACGTCCAAAAGAGCTGAGACCTAGTCTAAAACCTTCCCGGACACCTGATCTACCTGTGTGCCAAATTTCGTGATGGTAAATGCGACGGTGTGGATTCCTTTAGCAGACATACACTCAGCTTTATATATTAGATTATGCAAGGTCTCGCGAGACTTCACTAAGTAATAACTTCGGCTCATCGGAGCCAATACATTCTAATACTGTGCGGAGCGCGCGCTCCGTACAGTATTGAAATAAAGTTTTATGCGAATCAACTTCGGATGCTTCATCCAAAGTTGATTCGCTCATCCCTAGCCCCAATGATCCTACTGATTAACAGATAGCTCACAAAGTATCGTTTAAAGGTTTGTTCCTGACAACTTTACAAAAAAAAAGTTGCAAAAATAAAAAAAACACATGGTAATATACTTTAAATCGGACAACTTGCTTACTGTCGGCCTCCAATAGTCAAAAAGTTCTCTGACTTTATTTCCTGGCTGCCAAGCCCTTCCAGAAAGAGACATGCTGAGCCTATAGATCTATAAGTGAGCCTGTGAGTGTGCCGAAATATTCTTCACTACCTAAATAATTCCTGATCCAATACATACAGATGTATACATAAAAAGAAGAAATGTTAGGCTGCTCTGACAATTGAAGAGAAGCTATTTAATCATAGGCTCGGCTCTCCGTGTCCTTTGGCATCCCTTCCCAGTACGGCAGAGTAATACAAGCCTGCTCACTGGAAAAATCCAGCTGAAGCCCTGTCTTTCCAGGCTTCTCTGTAAGCCTCGGTCCTATTCCTTAGGTTACAGCTTCCTTTAATCACAGTTTTTAAACCGTACAAAGGAAGCATATGAAAATATATATGTCTCCCAGAAGATCTCTCCAAACAAGAGGCTTTTTCATTCCTTAAGGCCGGCCTGATTTCAGAAACTGATCTCTTGCCATAATGTATTTTGTTCCGTGCGCATAGAAAAAATAAATTCAAATGGCGCAGGCCTGTTATACACTGGCAACGTGCCACAGAAAAAAAAGGAAGAAAAGAAAAGCATTAAAATTACAGCATGAGAACGCCAATAAAGAAGGATTTTCAAGAGAAGTTTCTTTATATTCCATTTTATAATGATATAAACATGAGGTGGCTTGGAAGCCTTCCCACTGTACACGGCAATGGTCTATACTGTATACAGCAGTCTCCGGAGCCTGTCAAACGCTGACTGATCTAGACAAACCACATGTATGGAAGAAAACCGTATGGCGTTACTGCAGAAGTAGACTTTACAGATCTATATACACTAAGAAGCAAAAGCTTGTTCCTACATACACCCTGGGCATGGGTGGGGGTAGTAAGAAAGTAGGTGGCATTATTTGTCTTCCCTTGGCACCCAGTTCTACTGATGTCTTATATTTATACACTGAACTGCTGTGCCGTATGGATTATCAGTCCAAAAATTTGTGGACGTAGGCGATTTTGATGTGCGACGTGTTTCAGCACTTGGTGGCCCAACTTCCAGTTGGCTTTAAGGCTAAGCTGTTGCTGCTACTAGATAGAAGCGGACTGGCCATAGACCCTACAGGAAAATTTCCCAGTGGGCCCAAGCCATCCTCATGGCCGCCAGCCAGGTACATAAAGATCTGATGCTCTCAGCATTAACCTCCCTAGCGGTATGAATATCTAAGTACTGATGTACCTGAAGCGGTACATTCTGTGTGCTGTCCGCATCCATGCCACACTCGGGATTACCGCTATGGAGGTTAATACATGTAGGAGCATCAAGCACCTATGCACCTGGCCAGCAGGTGCCCTCCTGAATTCTACTGTATTACTGTCCCCAGGACGATGATAGTTTCATACTGCGGCAGTATTTTGGCCTGAACTGTGGTTTTTGGTTCTGCTGAGGCAGTATTTGGTGCCGCACTATGCTATTGCTGGCTCTGCCTACTTTGGTTGTCCCTACCTTCTGTCAATTTGGACCAGCCTACAACATGGGGCCACTTTTTGTTTTGTTTTTTTCTCCCAGAGTCACAAAGTTCTCACTCCACCCCTGCTACTAGACATGTCTACTTCAGTAAGTCAGGGCTTACAGTTGACCAGGGCAATTTCTAGCAAATTCAAAATTCCACAAACCAACCCATGGCAGAGCTCTTCCGCATGACCTCCTACTATACCACTACCAACGCTTGTCTAGGAAGATCGCATGGCTGTGTGCTTGTACCTCCCAAAGATGCAGCAAATACATGTCTGTGGATGAGCCTAAGGGGTGGACTATCCGCTACGGATCTCATCTGCTTTGATGTAGTGTAAAATGCTGTGGAATAGCTGCATAAAAATCCGAAGTGCGTACATCCCATGTGGACATAGCCTAAGGGTGTATTTACATGTGGCGGTTGGGCTGAGCTCAAAAAAAGCTATTTTCTGGCAGAATTAGTGTGAAACCTGGTCGCATCATCGACTACTCTTCTTTCCCTTGTTTCTCCTCTACTATACATCTGCGTTTAGGGCAAGTTCCATGGAGTCTCGCGTTTTATGTTGTATCCGTTTAAGCCTTAATGGGGTTGTCCAGGATTTTACTATTCATGGCCTATTCTTCGGATAGGTCCTCAGTATCTGACCGGCGAGAGTCCAACCCTCCAATCAGATGCTTCTGGGAAGCTCCTGAGCCAGAAGAGGACTGTCTCGGAACTATACAAATCCGTCCATTGTGTAGTAGACAAAGCAGGTTACTGCGACGCTGATCCCATTGAAGTGAACGAAAGTAGGGCTGCAGTAACCAAGGCGGCCCATTACACAATCGACGGAGCTGTGTAGTTCCGATGCAGTCTTCTGTCATTGGAGCTACTGCAGAACTGCTGGTCGGTGGGGGTGTGGGGTGTTGGACCCCTGCTGATCAGATATCGATGGCCTACTCCAATACTAGGCCATCAATAGTAAAGTCCCAATTATCAATGGGTTTCAATGTGATTTTGAGAGGTTTATTAGAGGGGGCAAAGGTTCCAATCCATCTGCCCCATATCCTGACCTCTACAGAAAGGAGATTATCAAGAAGCAGGAGCAAAATGAGTGAATGCAAGATTAGACTGTCCACTTATTCTTTGTTTTTATCCTAGGACGATCACAAATGTTACACTCTTTAGCATAGCCTATGTGCAAATGCCCTCTGCAGGTTTCTTTGACTGTATGGGTCCATCACATGACAGACTGTGACAACCTTGGGGCATACTGCAAATGTGAACAGACACCGTCTTTTATGTTTTACACACACAAAAAAAAAAAAAATCTTACAAAGGTCGCCATATGGTCGTACATGTCAGGTCCACCCGTGGCATACGTTGGTGTGTGGAATTCGGTTCATTGGCTTGAGACTGCCTCTTTCATACTGATTTAAAGGGGTATTCCAGTTTCATTGAATTGATTACCTATCCTCAGGATAGGTCATCAATATCAAATTGGTGGGGGTCTGATTTTTGGCACCACCACATCATCATCTGTTTGAAGGTGCTGCGGTGCTAGTGAGAGAGCTGCGTCCTCTTCAACGTTTAGGTGCAGGAGGTCTACATTGTAGTGGTGACGCAGTGTAATTACAGCTGTTAGTCCCATTCATGTGAATGAAAGAGGAAGCTGTAATTACACTGCTCCACCACTGCAATGTATACTGAAAGACTGAAGAGGGCGCAGCTCTTGCACTAGCACTGCAGTCCCTTCAAACAGCTGATTAAGGGGTTGCCAAGTCAGTCCACTACCAGTCTGACACTGATGACCTAGCCTGAGGATTGGTCATTAATTTCATGAAACTGTAATACCTCTTTAACAAAAATAAAATAAAATAAAACACAACTATTTGCTATGTCATTTTATTTTCCATTTTAGATTCTTTAGATTAAAGCAAAAATAAGAGTTCACATAGTCTAGAGAGGCTCTCCATCAGTGCCTGCCTATTAACTAGTGTAGTGTCGGAGATTCATGCTCATAGGCAAGACAGCCGGAATACTCCCCACTCCCGCACTACTGTGTTGCTGGTGGACCATGGCCACCGCTGTCCCTCTGCTCTATCCTAGCAGGCGTAGCCGCCAGAGTGTGTTTAGTTCGCCTGTTCCACGCTGTAGGCCTCTTCTGGCCTCCCCGCCTCTGGTCTTCTATTCTATGCACCCGTAGAGCACACGCATGCTCTGCCTGGCTCTTCAAGATGTAGCATGCATGCAGCCCAATAGGTCTCCATCCTGGGTTTTTTAAGGAGCCTTCGTTATAATAAGGTGATTGAGCAATAAGATCTCAGCTTGTCTAGTCCCAGCACTATTGTGCTGGGACTAGACAAGTCCCACTGTGCTGCCTGCTGGGACCTTTTGCCATCAGATTAAATGAGCTCTGCCTGCCTTGACCTCAGATGTCCTTTGGCCTAGCTCCTGTCTTTCCTTTTGGATTCATGCACTGGTGTCTCCTGACCCACTTGGGTCAGCTGTCACTGAACAAAGACTACTTTAAGAGGTAGCGACCCGGTGGTTCCCCTGCAGCGGAGTACAGATCCCTGTACAGCGATTAAAGCCTGAAGACCAGGGGAGGTACATAGACTGCTCTTAGCAGCTGCAATAAACGCCACTTTCACATGGTCAGTATTTGTAAGCCAAAACCATTAGTGGAAGAGAAAATGAATGATAGAAACATTTGTGTCTCTTCTGTGGCAAATGCTGATGAAAAATACTGAAAGTGGCCTTTGTGAAATCTGCTCAGTAATAGCGCGTCCACACCTGCCGCGTTACAACTACTTTATTGCTAAATAATTGATAGACCTCATTATCAGAGTACAGTTTGTTCTCTTTGTGAGCTGCCCTTATTCTTCCACCCCTGGAGTGATTACACCTAAATATCATTGTGACTTGCTTTTATCTTTGATCTTGAGCTTTTTAAAAACGGCAGCGTCATCGTGGACTTAGCGCTAGCAGCACTATTTCTGGGCAGCAGATTGTCCTGTCCACACAGGGATCTGCTGCTGCTGAAAAATGGATCGTGAGGTGATGAGCAATCGCAGTAGATCATCCATCCTCATACAGTGGGGGTGATTGCTGCATGTAAAATCATCTCCACTCATGATCAGGCAATTATCGGGAATGTCCGGTTAGTTCCCGATAACTGCCTGGGCATCGTCACATGTAAATGCAGCTCTAGACTAAAGCTGGCCAGATGTCTTAGAGCTGTCAGCTGAATGCCAGTCTGGCTGACAGCTATCTCCACCTGATCCTCTCATACGTATGAATGCTCGGTTTAACTGAGCATGAATATTTAATAAATGGGATAGGTGAGAAAGCTCCCGCTAACAAAAGGATTGGGCAGATGAGTCAGAACTGGACTTGGAGTGTGCAAAAATAGAGCCGTAAATTTGGCTTTCGGTGGGTTCACATCACGTTTTATGCCTCCGTTTGACGTACACGTTAAGGGGGAAAAAAGGATACAAAAAACGCAGCACACCCCGTTCTTGTTTCCTGCACAGTCCGATAAAAAAAAAAAAGGGATACTTTTTTTTTTGTTTTTTTTTACAATGGAACTCTATGGGGACGGATGCCACTTTATGGAATCAGTCTAAGGCATCCATTTAACATATACATTTTTTCTGTACGTTAAATGGACAGGAAAAACGTGATGTGAACCCAGCCTTACCAAATCTACCTACCTGCTGGAAGTTATACAGAAGACCTGTCCTATACCACCTTACTACCCAGCACCGATAAAGAGTAAAATCTACAAGAACATGAGGATAGGTCATCAATATAGGAGCCGGGAAAACCTCTAGAAAGTGGTTTTCCAGCTCAATTAAAAATTTCCCCAGCGCTAGGAACTGTAAAAACAAAAAGTACACTCACTAACCTAATCTTCCACCGCTTCCTCTGCGCCATGCTCCAGTCCTCCCAGCTGACCTTTGCATGGCTGCAGCGGGGACATGCCCATATACTCCACGTGACTGCTGCAGCCGACTACCGGCCTCTGCAGTATATAGGGCAAGACCACTGAGGCCAGCGATTGCCTGCAGCAGTGACTTAGGGTATATTTTATTGCTTTTGATTGGCTTTTTCGTTAGCAATCAGTTGATTTTCTCTCGTCGCCTTCTCTAATTCCTAGAGATAATTGCGCCGGGCAGTCATTTTCATTACAATGTCCAGGTGACACAGAGCATTAGATACCAGAAACACACATGGATAAGCATCCCTGTGACGTATGGAAGGCTGATTCTGCCTTAGCGCGGCGCACACTTACAGGGTGGCACGCCATAAGCAAGAGACCCATCCCCTTTTAGCATACGGAAAGGGCTTTGTTTTATAAGACAACCCCTTTAAGTCTATGGCTATAGATGGGATTTGGAGTTTCAGTACCCTTAAGGAAAAGGTAGGGCTGAATAAATGCTCGAGCTAAAATTCAATGGCAGCTTGAAACAAAAAAGCCCTGCAGAAATAACATATATAATAGTATCTTTAGCGAAATAATTTTTTTCCCATCTAAATTACATATATGCAGCTCCATAACACCTTCCTTTTCCCTTTTCTATAGCTTAGTTGCTTTTATGTACAGTTATATCAGAGAATCGAGTGGTTGCCGTTTTTTATACTGAAGCTCTGATTTATCCGAGTGGATGATTTGCAGACGCACAAGCCCTGCAGTAAGACTGGATGCGTCTCCTATTACAGAAGGCAGTGAATGAAGCCACCAGTGGAAGGAAAGACTAAAGCATAAGGTACAACAGACTGCAGCATCATAAGGGGTTAACTGGAGGAGACACTTGCACACCTAAAAGAATCACTCGAGTTCTTGATCTGTCGTCTTCTTTCAAGTTGTTTAAAATTCTATTCATCTATTTCGGTGCCTGTGGTGGGGGGACAAACTAGAGCGCTGCCTTTCCCAGGCCCGTGACCGGAAAGCAGATCTCCATAACTAGTATACACTGCAGATTTTGCAGAAAGAATCCTGAGATTTGACAACATGTGCCGGTAATTTTTAGCAGGGCAGTCGAGTTATAGTACTAAAGTAGTGAAGGGGTAAAAACCCTTTTTCTGTATTTTTTTTTTTTTTTTTTTTTTAAAGGTACATCGACCATGTTCTGTATCCAATGACAAGTAATAAGCTCCCCCTAGTGGTAGATTAAGGCAAACCTAACAGTCTGAGAGCAGCACTTACCTCTCAAGACTGCTGACAGCATTATACAGGTGACAGAAGGAGCAGCATAAGCGTATACGGGTGATTGTCATGCAGGACCAGTGCCCTAGGGTCTAAACACTTCATCAGCCGCTCTGTTCTGATTGACAGCTGTAGTGTCCAATCAGGAGACTGCTCCCACTGTCACCTACATGGCGCTGTCGCCAGTTTTGCAGCATCAAGAGACTCCTTTTAACTTCATGCCTATAAAGGGGATTTGAACCTCTGCATCAGGAAAACTGAGCATTGGCCAATAAAGATCTATATGTACAATATGGACACGACCTGCACACGACCGTATCCAATTCACAAATAGCGGATCCGCAAAGTACGGATTCAGTTCGTGTGCATCCTGCAATTTTCATGGGACCCACTGTAAAAAAAAAAAAAAAAAAAGTAAAAAATTATTCTTGTCCGCAAAACAGGTTCTGTAATTTGCGGAACAGGCGCATGGATGCGGGCAGTGCGAGTGCAGTCTATTTTCTTTGCGGACCCATAGAAATGAATGGGTCTGTTGGCTATTTGCGAAAAATGTGAATTCGACACGAACCACAAACATGGCCGTGTGCATGAGGTCTCAGACATGGAAATCTCTGCCGTGTGATGGGATCCAGCAGAAGTCCGAGGCTCACCTCCTCCTTCTCCGCAACGAACTCTTGAATTCCTCCGAGATGGAGGAGGATCATTTCCAGTGTTACTATTCCGTCTCCTCTGTGGAGGCAGCGGCAAATATCTGAGGGTGATCTAAAAATAAAGCTACCACGGCTGGGGGCCCCTTTATTTCCTAGTCATAGCAAACACTTACCACCCGCTTCTTTTTTTTTCATTATTTATTTTTTCTTCTCCTTCCTTTATAACTCTTCAGAAGCCAGCTCTCACTAATGGCCGTCCTGATGTTGAAGGAAAACATTCCTGCTTTGGGACGCTCCATATTTAACCAAATAAAAACAAAGCTTTAAAGAAGAAGAGTTGAAAACCGTCTAAGTGCCGAGGTTTAGGACATAAAAGGCCCTTTACAGTCAGCTCATTGGCCAAAAACCTCGGTACAGTTCACATTTGCATATTATTCAGTGTAAACTGACTGTGCTAAGGAGGATCTGTCCCCTCTCCTGACAGGTCTGGTTTAGTAAGGGCACTTTCCCACTAGCGTTTTGAATTCCATTTGTGAGATCCGTTTCAGGGCTCTCACAAACGGTCCAAAACGGATCAGTTAAGCCCCAATGCATTCTGAATGGATAAGGATCCGTTCAGAATGCATCCGTTCGGCTCCGTTCCGCCTCTATTCCGTTTTGGAGACGGACACCAAAACGCAGCATGCAGCATTATGGTGTCTGTCTGAAGAGGCGGAGCCTAACGGATCTGTTTTTAATTACAATGTAAGTCAATGGGGACGGATCCGTTTTTAATGACACAATATGGTGCATTTGAAAATGGATCCGTTCCCCATTGACTTTCAATGTAATTCAAAACTGATCCGTTTTGGACTTTGCATTAGTTTTAAAGAAAAATGACATACGGATCCATTCTGAATAGATACAAACGTTTGCATTATAGGTGCGGATCCGTCTGTGCAACTAAACAGACGGATCCGCACCAACGCAAGTGTGAAAGTACCCTTACCACTTGCATTCCCAATGTAATAACAAATCTGCTCTTATGACTCTATGATGCACCATTCCTTTATTATTCCCGCTCGAAAATATGAATGAATTACTAGCAGTTTGCAGTGAAGGTCCAACTGGGTTTTACCAGTTAGGGGTGTGTCCCTTCACAGTCTGACCCTGGCAGCACTGATTGGACAGTGCCAGACTGCGCAGGAACACCTCTCCAACTGGTATCCCATGTGATCATCTATAAAGTGCAGGCTAAACCAGTAGCAGGTGTTCAGTTTCCTTGCAGTGCCACCACAGGAGATTCCTGACATTATATTCACATGAACAGGCATTTTCCGTGGAATGCACAGACATTTTAGGACCTCCAGGGCAAGGCATTTTCTTTGTAGCTACTCTCTGCTCTGACTAAGGGCTCATGCACACGGCCAATACTTTCTGTCCGCATCCGATCCGCATTATTGCAGATCGGATGCGGACCCATTCCCTACAATGGGGCCGCAAAAGATGCGGACAGGACACGGTGTGCTGTCCACATAAGTATGTCCATTCCAGTAAAAAAAAATTGAATGTTTCCTATTCCTGTCCATTTTGCGGACAAGAATGGGCGTTACTAACAGGTACCGATCTGCAAAATGTACAAATAACACGCCGGTACCCGTGTTCTGTGTATCCGCAAAAACTGATACGGCCATGTGCATGAGGACTAAGGCTAGTCTCACACTATGCCGGAACAGCCTGTGAAACTAGCCTAAGACCTCATGCACAGAACAGTATTTTTCATCCATGTGCTGCCCAATTTTTTTACGGCTAGAACACAGACCCATTCATTTGTATGGGCCCACAAAAAAAAAAAAACACACACACACACCAGAACACTAATTTCAGCCATATGTTGTCCGCACCAGTATGCCTGTTCCGCAAATTATAGACCGTGCCCTATTCTTGTCTATATTGAGAATGGGAAAGGTCATTTCTAGTGACGGGAGTGAGGAGTGCACATCAAAGGTACCTGTATTTCTCGGATGTATGGTTTGCGGACCGTAATGGTCCTGTGCATGAGGCCTAATACCTAAGGGTTCTGAACTTACTCAAAATTCCCCAATTTAATATTTGAAGCATATGGAAGGTGTAGGCTTCCAACAATTGGGTTTGGTGCAAAATCCAACCCTACGAAAGGTTAACCAGATGTTGAGAAATGATGGTACTTTTAGTTCCACAGGGCACACACCGCCCTGATAGACACAACGGGTCTCCGCGCTAAACTCCTGAAATAACAGCCAAAACTTTTTAGAGCAAAGGCAATGCAGGGTGTTGTCTTTGACACAGAATTGGACAACTCCCATGAGTTTGGCACAGGCATTCATCTTGTGGTCTGGCAAGGAGAAGACTGCTCGAAGCAGGTGCTCCTCCCCGTCCGTATTACAGGGCATGGAAAAGGCATAAATGTTAGGAGCTTCCACACAACTGTATTATGCATCCTCGCTCTGACCAGACCGTTCTATTTTAAAGGAGGTCACGGAGGATGGCAATTATTTACACTGGCAGGATCCGGCCCTGCTGAAAGAGAAAGGGACGTAGAAAAAAAAAAGAACCATACAAAGAACCAAAGAGGCTCTTACACAAATGACCATGGAAAACAAACAAGCTAATAAAAACACCAACGTGACCAAAACTTAAAGAGACGCTAAATATAAGGTCTACATCAGCTTCACATGCTGGGCACAGGCTGACCATAGTGTTTTTGTTGGATTATGGACAGAAAATCCTAAAAAATATCTGCCCGCATGATCACAACTGCTCCAGTTTTGTATAGCCCCCTCCAGGGTAGGGTCTAAACTCTATGGACCTTCTGACATCAGAGGTCACATCACATTCATGTCCCTGACCATAAACACCATCCCTAGGCGTGGTTATTATTTTTTTATTATATTACTAATTTTAATTACAATAGCGCACAGGATGTAAACATTACCCTTCTGGTACCTCCCACGTCCGCTTTAAAGCCATGTGACTTTAGCATGTCACGTGACCCTGTGATGTCAAAATGTCCTTGCCGCGCGCGGAGTTTAACGACTACCACGTGTCCAGTTCTAAAAACCACCAGAGACGTTGATTTTCAGGCCTATAAATCTAATACTAAAATAAGCATCTGCGATGGAGGCTCCATCAGGAGTTTCTTCAGATTTAACGTCAAGAATAGCGTTCATGCTGAAAGGTCGCTCTCAGGATGAATGGCTGAGGGTAGAAACACGGCATGGGGTGCGGCAAGAAAATAAATAATGTCTCTCGAGTTTTCGCATATGTCTCTGATAAATGAGCTCTGGAATTGGACTGGTTTGCATGAGAAGCTCCTGCACACTTCTACTGACGATGTAGAAACCACTGTCTGCAGGCAGTAACTCTCGTAACAACATCCCATCGGACGGACTGGGAAAGAGGCCCTGGAAAAAATGCTAAAAGTGGCCCCGTTTTGTAGTTGGATCCAAACTGATGGAGGGCAGGGCCAACACAAGTAGGTGGGGCTAGCAATATTATATTGCAGCACATTATACCACCCCAACAGAGCCAAATACCACAGTCCATCACAAAATACTGCCCCCATCAGCACAAAATACATCTCCAAAATATTCCACTAGCCGGCCTTGAGAAGGGCTCAGGTGGCCCCTTGGGCATCAGCGCACCAGGAAATTTCCCTGTAAGGTCTATGGCAAATCTGCACCTGCATCCCATGATGCCTGGCCATCTCAATGATGGCTGAACAGGCCGATTTCGGAGGGCTGGCCGGCCATCGGATGTGTACAGGAATGTTCTGAACTTCCACCAACAGAAGGTGTCAGGGGGGAAGAACAATGAGGCATTTTCAGTTTTTACATGCCCAGTTCTTTTGTTTTCAGAGGAGATATGATGCCGCCATTCTCTCCACTGAGAATACATGCATGCCTGGCTGAGTTGTGGGTGCGTGTCTATGGGGAGGTCGAAAGGAATAAGCTGCTTGTCCAAGAGCTATTAAAGGTACAGATGTAGAAGAACTAAAATAAATAGTTAATGTGTTAAAGGTTTGTCTCATCTGAGACAATGGGGGCATATCGCACATCCCAGCTGCAGAACCCGCACCTAACTCCTAAAAGGAGCCCCGAAAATGGTGGAGGGCGCACTGCGCATGCGCAGCTGCCCCCCAATTCATTTCTATAGGGCCGCCAAAAATAGCCGAGCAATGGCTCGGCTATTTCTGTTGGGCCCATAGAAGTGAATGGGAGCAGTGGCCGGTCATGCGCGGTGCGCTCTCATTCACTTCTATGGGAAGAGCGCTTGGTGGTGGCCGGACCGGGGTCTTCCAGCCACCACTTTGCTGGATCTGTTCTGGATAAAGGTGCGGATCCCAGTGGTGGGACCTGCACCTATCAAAAAATTAGGGTATATTCTAGCAATATGCCCTCATTGTCTCAGATAAGACAATCCTGACAAACTGACTTTTTCAATGGTTTTCTGTTGCTTTTGTCACGAGATAACATCTAGATGCGTTATCATAGTTCCTTTTAGTTCTGCTACATCTGTATATAGCCAGAGTAGCAGAAGCTATAGTCGTATGGATCAGGGATGTGCGGCCCTCTCCAGCTGTTGCAAAACTACAACTCCCAGCGTGCCCTAATAGGAGCCACAGAGGTATAAGGCACAGGAGAGGTTATAGTAGGTGTGTTATGCAGCAGCAGGCATGTCACAGGCAGTGTACAAACTCCGGCGCACTGAAGGAAGGAGCAGAGATGATTGGATGAAGCCAGGCTTACATCATCTACAGTAAACGGGAGGTAGGCGGGAGTGACAACTTCCACTTCCAGAGAACCCCTGTCCCCTTGTTGAGCATAGAGGAAAAAAGTGAAAAAAAGAAAAACGTAGCTGTGTCAAACTACACCACTTTTAGACAGATTTTTGGAGCAGACACATTAGTACATCTGCACCAGTGTGTGAAACTAGCCTAAAAGCATTATGCACTTGAGTTAAGGGGGTTGTCCCACCAAAAATATTCTACATCACTTGTATCTGTATAGCTTTGTAATTGCATGTAATTAAAAATGTATTCCAGCTACTGAGTTATTCAATGCAATCTATTTCTATAGCGCCACCTGCTTTTTCTAACTTCTCTGTCCACCTCACTAAGGCTAGGGCTACACAACGACAATAAGTCGGACACAACTACACTGCACCAACGTCGCGCGACAATTTTTATAATGATAGTCTATGGTGTCGCACTCCGACATCCTGCAACTGCGACGCAACAGTCGCAGAAAAATCCATTTTGGATGGGTTTTTTGCGACTGTCGTTTCGCAGTTGCAGCATGTCGCATGACGAAGTGCGACACCATAGACTATCATTATAAAAATTGTCGTGCGACAAATGTCGTTGTGAAGCCCTAGCATGAAGTGGACGCACATGATCAGCTCCATCATTCAACTGCCACGAGCTGCAGCAGAAAGAAATGAATTAAGCCAGCAAAGGAGGCAATATGGACAATCACAATTCATTAGTAAGTGCCTTGTGTTAACTTTCTCTACCTGATAAATGGAATTTAAAGTGAGACAACCCCTTTAATGATGGGATAACCCCTTTAACATTTGCTGATTACAGGGTTACCCCTGTTGGCAGAAATTACTCAAATTCCACTGCCACGGGGAGCTCAATTCAATGTACATCAATGTATAGTTCCATGCCAATAAAAAGGAGTTTTTAATATCCCATTCACACTGAGATATATGGCATATTTTGAATGATAAAACCTGAAATATGGTCTATACCGAAATACCGAGAGGGGGGGCGGTGCGTTATTTATTTATTTTTTTTTTACAGAACACCGACACAAGGTCACAGAACTGTGTGTATAGTCACTTAAATGCATGGCTGTAAATGGTCTGGCAGCATGTTACAGAGCAGAAGCCGGGATGACTCTATGCAGTCATTTTGTGGGAAAAAGATTCAGCAAAATATGCATTTCATTAATTTAAAGGGGTTTTCCTAGATCAGAAGAGCTAAATCGGTGGGGTTCCGACATCCCACACTCCTGCAGATAAGCTGTTCTGCAGCAGCTCCAGCCATCCATTTCTGCAGTAGGTTATGCAGGTTACTGTAGTGCTGCTCCCAATTACTGCAGAAATGGGTACAGCAGTTTCGTTCCGGCACTGGAGATACTGCAGAACAGTTGATTGACAGGGGTGCGAGGTGCCAGACCCCCGCTTAACAATATTAAAGTACCAGAAAATCCTTTTAATTATCTGCCCTATTTTTTTTTTTAGTCCAGTAGGCAGACCTACTCAGTGATTGACAGCGATCTCAGGTCAAATGTGTACACAGACATACTGACACCGACACTGGTCTTCTGATTCCAGAGAGCAGTGAATTGTGGGAGCTTGGGCAACTGGACGCTTTCTTGTCTTCTGCTCCAATATTCCACCAAGACCCTCCTGCTTCTCACCAATGTTTTCTTACTAAGACTGTGCAGTGGTGTCAGGTTAATAAGGCAACTGCAACCGAAAAGCATGCCAGGCCTTGTAGATTACTTAAAGGGCATTTTTCATGTCATGTTTTGGCTGTTGATTGAAGTTCATGGCCATTACTGGCTCCTGTTTCAATGCTATCTGATCCTGACCTCAGCTTTGATCCTGGATTTCGCTCCTGTCATCCTTTGGATTTTTCCCCTGATACCTGCTGTTCTATTTAGGCTCTGACCCTTGGCTGTGTTCCTGACAATGCTCCAGTCTCATCCAAAATGAGAGAAAACACTCCCGCGAACATTTGTGCAAAAGAAAAAAAGAAAAATGTATTATGGCCACCTCCAAATTGCATTTCAACGCATCCAATACAAATGTTTCTGATAAAAATATGCCCTTCTTCAGGCTGCGAAGAACTGGTGTGAGCAGAAGTGCATTCAGTCGAGTGCTTCTGGAACTTCTGGAACTGTTTGACACAAGACTGAAGCAGGGGTGGACTGGGAACTTTAAGTGGCCCTAAAAAAAAAAAATCTGAAAGTGGCTCCAGGCTGTAGGTAGGTAGGTTTAAATTGATAGAAGGTGGGGCAACACGCAGGCTAGGACAGAGATGGCCAAACTGCGGCTCTCCAGCGGTTGCAAAACTACATCTCCCAGCATGCAAAGACTGCTTACAGCTATCAGTCTACAGCAGGGCATGGTGGGAATTGTAGTTTTGCAACAGCTGGAGAGCCGCAGTTTGCCCATTCCTGGGCTAGGACAACAGAAGTAGGTGGGGCCAACAAAGGACAGCCCCTGCAGAACCAGACACCATAGTGCTGCACCATATACTGCCCAGCAGAACCCAATACTGTAGTGCAGCACAAAATACTGCCACCCCCACTGAAGTATTTAACTGTATCACCGTACTGAGGACAGCAATACAGTTTAATTCAGGAGAGTGCCTAGCATTAATTAATGCTGAGAGGACCAGTACCTGGCTGTTGGCTGTGATGAGGGCTCAGGAGGTCCCTTAGGCATCAACCTCCCAGGAAATTTCCCTGTAGGGTCTATGGCCAATCTAACCCTGGACTGAAGGCAGAAAGGCACCAATACACAGAGGCTGTGCTGTCGTCCAATCCATCTTAGTAACATATACCAGTCCCAACCCTTGGCTCGCTGCATTTTGTCTGTTCTCCTGGTGACAACCCTTGGCTCATTCGTTACTGTACCATCAGTGCATCAAAGCTACAACCACTAATCCGTGACTATTTTGAGGGGCATGACCAAGGAATCTTCTTGGAGCAAAGTCCATACCTACACCTAAGGGGATTCAGGGCGAAGGCTAGGGGATTCCTTAAACTCCACACCCCAGTCTAGCCGTCAGCAAAATATTACGGCTTCGAGAATTCACATCTTTGGTACGTGACCGTAACAATCGCCGGTTTTATACAATTCTATTAAGCTCAAGTTAAACACCTCCCAGCCGTTATATTATTTTTTTTTGCTTTTCTTGAAGATATATATATATATATATTTTTTGCTTTTTTCTTTGTTACAGGATGCTAAATGATATTGCGCCGTTAAACTACTTAATGAGAGAGCATGTCTAGATGTGAAACTTCTCCGCTGGGGAACATCACTTGGCTCAGGAAGACATGAAATGTAAATGAGTATAAAATAAACATTTAGGAGGCCGCCGTCTCAACATGTCTGGCACTCCCTCATACTGCTGACCTGTTTTACAGAGTATACTCAATTATTCTTTTTTTTTTGCCATTGGTGTGAATAGACCGTGCATGCAGAAGCAAGTCTAAGCCCTTAAAACCGTCTTCCATACATGTCAGTCATTCTAGTTCAACAAGAGAGACTTAAACGAATAAAACACAGATAAATAAGGAATTTAGGGGATCATTTCACGCGCGTTTATCACATTCTCTACTGCACATAAAGAGATACTGAGATGGCAATGACACACTTCACTGCTGGGCACTGTATAATAGCTGCTGTCTCCCATCACAGCACACCTTATAATAAAATAGCAGCA